>OMNN01027399.1:7924-24279 GCA_900302755.1 Chromis chromis
AGAAGCAATCTGCTTTTTGCTAATGGAACAATTAGACTGTGTCTAATTGGCTGTAATATTCATAAAGCAAGTTATCTGAGTCTGAGCAAACTAACTCGTAGATACTGGAAGAATATACTTAATACATTATTTAAAGTTTGACCACAGGACGCTAACATCTCTTTAATCACTCTTAGACAGGATGCATACATTTTGACACTGTTGGAAAAAAAGTTTGCTTAAGAAACCAGGTAATTTATCTGGTAAACCAAGATTAGCTAAGCTCAGGTCGAAGTCAGTAGATTGGAATAAATCATCCCTCTTGTCCACATTATTCTTAATTAAGAATAAAGAATTAAGAATTTTAATTAGTGAGGTCAATATGATAATCCGCATATTTAGGCAATTAAAAGCTTCTTGAATTAAATTAAACACACATGCTTGCATCTTGAGGGCTCTTGATGAATCATTAAACACATGATAGTCAATAAACGATGGAACACCCCCCACAAATCGTAGAATTTAATGGGTAACAGAGATGCAGACATCTCAAGAACATCCACTATCACTGGTGGCGAATCTACTTCTTCTCTTGTTTTGCTCTTTAGAGAGAACTCCCGTGCTTCAGAAGACATTTGGCAGCCACTCTGCACTTCCCCCACGTCTTCTGCAATCCCTCAGATTATCAAAGTATCTGGTCTCCATGGAAAACAGAGAAAGGGGGTGGGGGGAGATCTTTGGCAGAGGTGGTTGCCCTGGCAACAAGCTCAGTTCAGTCAGCTGCCCAGCGCCGGGGCAAAACACAACTGACTAAACCACGTAACTGGAAGTTGGCAGACAGTTGACAGGATGGAGTACATACCTGTCTGGACCCAGCAAGACGACCAGTGTGGAAAAGGATGGTGTGAAAAATCCTAAAGCTCAAGATCTTCAGAGGATAAAGTGGCACTGATGGATCTTTGTACCCATATAATCTCCAAGTTTCTAAAGTACGTCTTAACTATTTCCTAAAACAATTATTCTCTTTTGTAAAGTTTCTCTCCTTTACCGCCTGTTTTTTATTTTTTATTTTTTGTCTTTACTTTCACCGACACCAAAAACTGCATACTGTAGTGCTGCAGCTATGATTTGCTCATTAAAAGTATGGAGAATACTGCTAATACACACGAGAACTTTTGACACCAGCAGTCAAAAAGATTTTAGCTGCACGTTGTCTTGTCTTGCACATGTCCTAGTTTTGCATTTGGTGAATATGTACTTCCTGGCTGCTGTCATTCAAACCATATTGTGTCAGTGATTGTTAGGCTGAGCTGCTGAGCACTTCGGTTTTCTTCACATTCCTGTGCCAAAGTGTCTTTTAAGGGAGACTGTCAAACTGAAGTGAGCGTTATGCGTTTCATTTTAAGAGGCAGATGGTGTTGACATTCTCCATCATCTATGTTGCTGTCAGCTCCAGTACAGAATCATAAAACCTGCACCTGACAAGCTCCAGGATCTACTATGCAACTGCAGCTTTGTCTGAAGCCCCATCAGAAAGTCTTGTGATGGGCTGCAGTAAAGGGAACTAATGTTGTAATATATTTAATTTGAAAGGGTTCTTACACCCAGTGCTTACACCTTCATGTGTGACAGCTTAATACATTATGACAAGGTACAGAAAATGTATTGATTCACTCTTGTTTGGAGCAGAATCCAGATTCAGGAAGACTAAATAATGTATGTGTAATTGATGTGGCCTGACAGTCCCTGCTTTGACCTGAGCAGACTTACATGGCAGCTGAATATTTGGTCTTCGCTACTGCTGACACGGAACTGTCTGCTCCCAGAAGGGCTATACGATCCAATTACTAACTTGTTGACAAGTTGTGAATGTGAACATGAAGGTAAAAGTCCAAAATGAAAATGTCAGCCATATCAAATTAAACGGCACACAAGTTAACGGACACACATCCATCCGACCAGTGTGTGTCTGGAGTTAGCTCTCAAGGAATGCTGACTATCATTACATTTCTAAGTTATGCAGCGTCATCAGTATAGTACAATATGAAGAAACACTGCAGAAAAACTTCACCTTTTTTTAACTGAATGAAAAACTATTCAGGAAACGCTAAATAGCAAAGTACAAAGCAATATCTTTGATGTGTCGGTTTAGTGGCATAAAAGCCAGTAGGTATTTAAAAGTATATAGCTCAGTGAATTTATAGACAGACAGACAGACAGACGGTACTGGAAGTTAAGGTTTTACCTCCAGGAACAGCACATAATAGCTACCTATCAGAGGTGGAGTGACAGTAGTTGAAAGGACACTTTGGACTGAAGGACAGAAACCTTGATAGAAAGCAGTGAAATAGACGTGTTAATGGAGGGTTTCTGCTCTCACACAGGACTTTTCTGATGAGGATTTTCTTAGCTATTTAAATAGTAATTTAGACTCAGTGAGGTGTGGCCAAACTGAATGAGCTTTAGGAGGGCAGATGGGTCAGACTGAAATGCCCTCTGGAGCAAGATGATACGCGCTTTCAAGAAAAGAGTTTAGAAAGTGTGAGCAGAGTACAGAGAAGGTAAAAAGGGAAGGAGGTTCCTGGTAATCAACATGCTTTACTTTTATTATAATTTGTGATGAAATATGATGTTAATTTGTTACGGACAGGCAGCTTAAAATGAACATGATCTTTATTGTTTGGCAATTTTATAGTTTTGTGTGTGGAGCGTAACATTTACATGCATTCACTAATACAGATACAAAACAAAGGAAGTATCCCACATCAGTATTGCAGTAAAGCATTTAGGAAACAAAGCTAGGGAAGGTGGAAAGCCTTTGAATGAAAATAATTTATGAGTCTAACCAGATGTTGAGGATCTGTGTTTGATAAAGCCTCTTTGTTCCACGTATAGATAATCTGAGTGAAGACATCCTCAATTTTTTCCCTGTTGATCAAAAAAATAAATAAATAAATTTAAAAAATCCAATGAAATGTGAATATTTATTTATTTAAGGCACAGCAAGGAGCACAGTTTACTGTGTTTGCTTTGAATAATATAAGTGGATTTGCTTGGCCCTGACACTGACTCTTGGCACTGATTACTGAGTGTTATGAGTGTAACTTATCCTTTAGAGGTTGACAAGACAGTCTCGCCTGTTTTAATCCATTTACCAGGTGTCCAGAAATTGATCACATCACTTGATTTTCAACTGATTCTTCTTCATGCTGTGAGGTTTTATGATGATTTTCTTTTTTTTTATAACAGCTCTTTCCAAAGTCAAAACTGAACTTTGAAACTCAATTTGTAAGCTAGCATGGACCTAAAGTCCTCAAAATGCTCAGAAGAAAAAAATTAAATTAGCTCCATCTGCCATTGAGGATCATGTGACACGATCAAAAGCTCTGGAACAGCCACTAAACAGGCCTTGATGTGAGATTGTTTTGCCTCCTGTTGTCTCTACGGATAGAATGAAAGCTAAAATGTTTACTTTTTGTGAGAGACTTTATCTCGTGGCCAATTTAATCAGGTTTGTTTCAGCTCTTTGCCCAAAGAACTGACTTTGTTATAAATGTTTGAGCATCAGATCTACAATATCATCCCCTCTACTATTACCTGCCAAACTTATATTTAGCAGGTGAGAGCTGGTGTAGCTCTGTGTTGTTCGAGATTCCACTAAGGGGTCCATATGACTAAAAGAGACATTTTTATATTGCTTTATGTACCTGCATTGCCTGACAGAATCCATTGTAAACATAAGAGCTGTGGGAAAAGAGTGGAAAAACTTTTAAATTAAGTGCTTAAATCACCTTAAACACTTAGAGTTATGCAGGGAAACCACAACACAACAGCTGTAAAGTCTTGAAGTATAGTTTTTATTTTACCCCAGAGTTCAACAAGGAAGTTAGTTGGCGCCTTTGATTTTTTTTTATATTTGTGTATATATTGGTCCATCTTGTAAATGTAACACACCTGACTACACAAAAAGTCTGTCATCGTCAGGTGGGTGTTTTTAAACGCAGAATGCACCAAAGTGAACCTGGCAGGAGAGAAAGGGTGAACTCGAGACGGTGAATCAAACCTCTGCCAGACTCACATCTGTGTGGAGTTATGGGGATCAAATGACATGAGAGTTCTTCTTCCTGATTTCATATTTGGTGTTGTTAGACTCATCACCGACCCACTGGTCGACAGGCCCACCAGGAAAACTCCCACTCCTCCAGATGGCCTGTCTGCTTCTGACTGCCAATATCCGTGTCAGCTTTATTCTGAAAAACTAAATCATTAAAGCTGTAGCATCAGAAGGTTAGCGGGTTTCCTGATCATTTAGATGGCAGCATTAAATCAGCCAGAAATGAGCTAATATTGGAGAACTGATTATAGAAGAATTGTGGTTTATTTAAAAGGTAAAATGGGAAATAAACCTGCCTCCAAAAGAGACTAAAGAAGCAGCTGAGCTCTTCCACAGAGTGTGTTAAATTTAGAAATAACATTAGGGCAGAACAGGTGGCTAAAAGAACTGAAACAAGCAACATAAAGCTGTTGTTTTTTTGCACTTGTTCCGGTCTTTGTGGGATTCCCCATTTCTCAGGGTTCACTTTCTCAAACAACAGCCAATGTGATTTTACAGATCTGTGGAAAAATATGATGATCTTCTGCCCTCTGTGTCTGTATATTGTTTTGCTGTAATAGACACAAGAAAAAAGGCAATAGATCAAATATGTTTTCGTTAAAACTGTTGCTGTAAAATGCGCCTTCATAGTGAAGAGTTGTTTTTGAGCTGGTGTTTGCGTTTATCATTGCAGCAAACCTATAAAACCGAATTGTTTGGCAAAGTTTTCCTCTCAGTTTTGTCTTATACTGTAATGTAATAGTGCTTTTCTTCAACCCAGCAATATCTACAGCATCATCATATACTGTCACCCGTCCAAACCCAGGAGTCACATTCTCTGTTATTTTCTCCAAGCTCCGTCCACTGTTAGATTTATATTCAG
Organism: Chromis chromis; assembly: GCA_900302755.1. NCBI lineage: Eukaryota > Metazoa > Chordata > Actinopteri > Pomacentridae > Chromis > Chromis chromis. The sequence continues at coordinate 12,880 of OMNN01027399.1, forward strand.
CTTGTGTCTCATTTTGACTGTTGTTTCTTCTCTCTAAATCTGTTCTTCCTGAATTCTTCACTTTGCCGCTCCATCTTTTAGCTCAGGTTTCTTTTCTACTGCACCCATAAAACACAGTCATTAGGGCAGCATCAGGCACAGAGGGGGCATTCAGATAGGAGCTCTGTCAGCAGAAGGGATCGTTAATTGTAACCATTAGGCTGCCGTTGTGCCACGCTGACAGAGCTTTAATAGAGGGTGGCCTGTGGCTTAAACACGGTTGTTGCCTGGTGGACAGCAGCAGGGCCGTGGCGACTTTAACCCAGATCCAACAGCTTCTGTCTTGTAGCTGACACCGGATCATCCTTCCCTGTGTTTCTTTTCTGGTCTTAGGGGATGGAGGCGTGATGTGAAAACAAATTGTTATCCTTGGTACCACTTAAAACATGCCATTAGTCATAGGATTAGTTCCAGTTTCCTGCTTTGTTCTCTGTGTTCTACTCACACTGATTGTGGCCGTGGAAGTGGAGTGTGCTCGACTTCCTGAACTGTGTTCTGTTGGCTGTATGTGCAGTTTATCGGGGCCAAATAAAAGAATCGAATAGAATGAAACTCCAATTAGACACTGTGGCATTGCATAATTAGATATTGGTAATGCTATACTGTGACGGGTGTCACATTGGCTCATTTAGAGTTGATAAAGGTGACAAGCTGGAAATTATCAGCAAAAGTTGGGAGCTTGGAATTCGAATTCAGCTTCATACTTCAACCGACTGTTCCTCATGCACAGCTACAGGACAGAGTCTGTTATTTCTAAACTCTTTACAACTTATAATTTTCTGTCTGTTTCGCGTCATCTCAGGAAAAACAATGTGTAGTTTGCAGTATTTAATCCTCGTCTGTCAAATTTTCTGCTCTTTGGTCTTGATCATGTACGAGTTACTCATAATTTAAAATTTCAGCCATCAGTTTCAGTCAGTTTTCTTTTTTTGGTCCCATGGCAGTGAATCCAGAACGACTTTAGAGATCTATTGACACCTTTTGTAGTTACTGGTGAAATGCCACAACAGCTACTGGATGGATTGCAAGAAGATTTGGTGGAGACATTTAAGGTTGGTGGTTCAATCCCCCTGCCCCAACACATGTCAAAGTGTCCTTGGGCAAGACACTGAACATGAAGTTGCTCCCAATGGCAGGCAGGCAACTTGCATGGCAGCTCTGTCGCCATTGGTGTGTGAATGTGTGTGTGAATGAGTGAATGAGAAACGCATCCTGTAAAAGAGCCTTGAGTACCACTAAGGTAGAAAGGCGCTATATAAGTGCAGACCATTTACAGTCATGATACATTATACATTTTTATGGTGAAATACCTCAGTTAGATTATTAATAGCCACAGTTTTATTCGTAGTATGTGTTAGCATGCACATTAAATTAGGATGGTTAACAAGGTAAACGTTATACCTGGCTAATAAATACCAGCACTTTAGCATTCTGACATTAGCATTCAATTATAACCGATCTGAGATAATATTAGAGCCGAATATTATGACTTGACTCAAATAAAGATAGAAATATTATCAATGAACTAAGATGTTTAAAGAAAGCAGCAGAAAATACAGTTAATGAAGACTTAATTCGAGCTACCCAAGTCGTAGATATGATATGATGGATGCTGATTTACATATTCTGTCCAGCAACAGCGTGCTCTTTTGTTTTGACGCTCATTGTGAAGTTTCAAGAATGGCAGGGCTGTGAAATGCTCTATAGGCTCTCTAGTTAAGGAAATGCCATGTTTGAGCTACTAGACACAAGGAGGATTTCAAGGTCTTACTGCTCTGCTCTGGGGCTTTTCAGAAATCCACGTGCCCAGTAAGGGAGTGGAGGGGAGGAATTGACTTTGCTGTCACACATGAAGAGTTGAGACTTGTGACAATTAGTTTGACCAGTTACCATTGTGTGTGGCGTGGTGTCTTGTTCAAACCCAGAAAACTTGATTTTTAAATTGTACTTAAAGAAACCAAATATAGTATGTAGAGAAATATGTCAGGGAATAAATATTCAAGAGATTTTTCTTATGAAAGTGGTGCTAAAATAAGCATCTGGTCAATTAAATATTGACACAAGAATGTCGTACAGAATATACAGTAAGTGTGGATTTATTTTTAGTCTAAAGCAAATGAAGAGAGAGTTCAAAAGGTTTGTAAGTCCTTTTTGTTGTATTCCTGTCAGTTGCATTTCATTTGGCATGTGCACCCTCTTCCTGTGTGAATGCCAAGGATGGGTGTCCATGGTTTATTCATAGAGAGGTGGTAGAATGCCTGATGGCTCATTTCTGGGGCTACGAGGCCAGGCTGGTCCAGACTTCATGAAGGACAACAGATCAAGTAAATCCCGGTCAACAGAACTCTGTTTGTCTCTTTTGATTATGCAGTTTGATGTGTGGGAGGAATGATTTTCATCACCCATTACTTCTTCTCTACTCTGTGCCGCCCTTTAACTTCACAGCTCTTAGTTATAATGTACCCTGTCTGTCATTTCATTCTTTGAACAAATCTGACAAAACACGAGACAGAACTCATTACTGCCACACTAATCACATCGCTGCTATATTAATCATACCTTTTTCTATCACTGGACAATACTTTTTTTCCCCCTCCCACTGCCTTTCATGGCGCTTAATTATGTCTGGACAAGATGTGTGTATATAAATGGATTGGCCGTGCATGTCTCTATAAAGATGCCACAGGGACACAATTCTAATGATCTGCCCTGGGTTTTTTCTTTTCTTTTTTGGAGCTTCATTATACTGCCGAAACTTAGCAAAATGCCATTTCCGTAGAATTAAAACCCCTTCATTTGACAGGTCAGAAATTATTCGCTAATAATTTCTCGGCCCCACTAAATGCCTCCCAGTTTGGTAGTGCAACGAAACTGCAGAACTAGAGACTTATTATGTGTCATATATTTAAGGTGTTCTGTACATGAGAGGCCTGCAGGACCAAAGAATAGATTCTCCATTCTCCCTCCATGTCACAGCCACTGTCCACATCCCCTCCTCCTAATTGTATCTCATTAGAATAGAGATGTGAATTTCTCTAACATTAGACTCTCAGATTAAGATCTCAATTAGAGAAGGGAATCTGTCTGCCTGTTTAAAATTAATCACTATTCATATTCATGTATTTCCATATCCTGCTTTCCATGCAATGGTTCACTGAATCTTGAAGCTTTAATGTCCAGGACTAATTGACTGCAAAGCTCTCCAATGGTTTTCTTAATGGCCTCGTGCTTTCTCTTGATTCTGTTTTCAGAGGGAAATCTCCCAGCCGCTGTAAAGCTACTGTTTGCTTTTTTAGTGTGTGTTTACTTGCAGCCTTAAAAGCATATTAAGTGTCCTCCTTGAAGACTGTGTTTAGAGCTCTGCAAACTCTGCATGTAACTCAACGTGTTTACGTGCAACTTGGCAAAGGTTTAGGAGAAAATCATTTAACCCTGCCTCATTTTTATGATGATGTAAATGCTTAGCCAGAATACAGGCTGTGTTTTTAAAAGTGCATCTCAGGACAAAGGCATCAGACAAGGAAAGCATTACTCTGATGGCAGTGTGGTGAAATGAAAGACGGTGCTTTGTTGCACCCAAAACAACTGAACCCCAATGATGAAACCCCAGTGATTAAATTATTTATTTCAGTTGACAACTGAAATGAATGATTTAAAATAAAGCTGTTTTCACAGAAGGATTGTATGTGTTAAATACAGACACACATGACGTAAGTCAAAATTTCAGGATGCAACATCTGTGCACTTTTTGTGTAGTTTACTTGTCTTATTTTAACAAAAGTAAAAATCTGTAGCCATACCAGTGGCTATGTACGATGTGGGGCTGAATGTAGGCACAACTGTGCTTTGAGCTAAATGCTAACATTAGCCTGTTTATGTTCCAACCCTGTCCTCCAAAAATGACGTTCCTATACAACAACACCAAAATTAATAGACCCAATTACATTAGCATTTTGGATATCTGTACCAAATTTAATTTCACTTGTCAAGACATTTCCTTAAAAAACAAAAATGTCAATTCCTTTAAGAAACACGAAGGCCCTGTGTTACACTTCCTCCAGTGGCTGTTGAGATTTTTCAATCTGCACTTAAGTGACGGACCAGCAGTCTCTCCAGCTGTCATGGCCATAATTAGAGCCACACCACTATAACTAAATGTGTCCAGGGACTGGGCACAAATCTGATTACTGACCAGCAGTCATATATGTATGAGTTTTTGATTACCTTCTCTAACCTGATTATTCCCAATAAACTGGCTTCTTGTGTGCATGTAAACCTCATGTTTGAATCAAAATGAATCCTGACAGTATTACCAGTAAGCAGGGATTTGTGATCTACATACATTATGATAGAGAGGAACACAGCATCAGCAGTATATTTTATAGTTTCACTATTAAATGGTCTGTTTTTAATCTTTATCGTCTCACACACCCAAAAGCAGCCACGTTAGTAGAAGGGAATGGAAAGGTGAGGGGGAGTTTATCATCCACAGTTGGGAGCAAGCTGCTCTTATTGCCTCTCACCTCTTGCCAGCTCACCAGATCAATTGTGGAAGACCTCTGGAGACCACAGCAGCTGCTGACAGAGTCACTATACTTGTAGCTCATCAAGTGTTTGTGCTTATTGATTGCACGAGTGCACATAGAGGTTGCAACAAACCCAGTGCCCTGCCTTCTGCTCTTCCAGCTCCAAATTCTTTACAGCAATGCCATTTTCAGTCCTGATATCTCTGCTACCTCCACCCAGCCATCTTTGCACTCTTCCACCTGGGCATGGAAACTAGAAGGTGATGGAGTAGGTCTGGGCTTGCTGAGAGAGATGCAGAAAATAGCCTTATTCCAGACAGAATGAAAGTACTCTGTTCTGGGGGACTGTGTGACCATAAGGGACAGTCTGAATTGGACACCTCTGCAGAGGTGTGAAGTAGAGTTTTTGTCTCTTTCCACAGATAGGAAGGGGAAAGGAGGTTATGGTGGGTGTGAGGAGGGTGGATTATGTGGCTGTAATAGTGCAGTGGGAGTAAATAGACCAGGGGAAAGAGAGAACTCAGGAGACTGTCACCAATTGTCACCATGACTCGCCTAGCTTTTGTATTAATTTTCCTTTCTTGTGTGCCTGGGGACCAGGGTGAGAAATCATGCACCTATAAATAGATATATATGTGCGTTTGAGTGTATTTGTGTGTTAGAGAGAGCGAGAGTGCATCTATATATTTGTCTCTGAATGAATAAGTGTGTGTTCTGTACATAACTTGTTGTGATGAAGTGCCTTACACTCTATTGGTCTTCTCCTGCTTGCAGTAGGGTCCATGCTCGTTGTAGACTGCCGCTGTGAATACAAGCCCGAATGAACATTCTGTCTTCCTTTCATTATTCACCACAGCTCCACAGCCATATCTCACGTCTTTCCCCTGAGGCGGAGGTGTGCTGTCACTGATTCTTACTCCTGACTACAGCTTTTTCCATCTGAGGATCAGGAGTTTTTTTAAATGATAGTCAGGTACATTTAAAGGGCAAGTCCACCCTTGGCTGGGCAGATTAGATAATCTGTGATGCTCAGTTTATTCCATTGTGAAGTGTTGTACTTGCACTTAATTTCTGGGTGCACACAGTTCCCCTCAGGCTGCCTCATCATCTTCTACATCAGCTCAGAATTTTAGTTTCTGAATGGAATGGCAGAAGTTTACTTCTGCCATTCCTCAAGCGCCCCATATCTAGATAGCCCCACAAGCAATACGGCTGTGCTGTGAATTCAGTGATATTTATGTGTTAAATGATTGCTCAGAGATGAATTTAGAAGTGATAAACGTCCCGGTCTCACACACTTATTCATATCTGTGTCAGCTGCCAATGTTTTGCTCCGCATTGTCATTAATTTACTGAAAAGAGGCAAAATATAGAATCTTTAAAAATGACTTTGAACAGCTCAGGGAGGCAGCATGAAGTAGCTGATTTAAATCAAGCCTGTGAGCATCACCACATGTCTATGACAAAAAAAAAGAAGCTGCACTGAATTCTTATTTTCAGTTGAAGCTACTGTTGGTTAAAAAATTGTCTCCACCTCTTCCATGAGAGCTGTCTCACTGTTTAATAAATGACAAGTCAGTCGGGGAAAAAAATCTTCCTTTCCTTTTTTTCTTTTATTCCTTACCTTCCTAATCTTTTGGTTACCGACACAAGTAAAAGACTATTAACATCTGTCCTTGAACGATGATAGTTCTCTTTTAATTAAACTTTATTTTTAGAATTTCTGAAACATAATTAAATGTAGGCATTTTACTGAGCTTCTGGGTTTGAGATTTGAAAATTTTGACACCAAGACTTTTATTTTTACTGCAAATGTTTCACTTCTGTTATTAGTCTCTTTGTTTACTGACATTCAGTAGTAGTATCAGTCTTCAAAAAACGTATCTGTTGAGTGTTATCATAAAGCATTATGATGTTTATTCTTGTGGACATAAAGAAACGTTTACAGCCATGGTAGCAGCTCTGCTCAGGTTGTACGATACTTAGGCATCGCAGTTATAACATCGCATAATAATAACAACATGCAAACTATATCCATGATGCTGCCATATAATAGCAATGATAACTTGCTGATGCTAGGCAGGTGTAAACTGTACATTGCAGTTTGTTTGCATGCACAGCTTGACAGTTGATTAGTTTTTCAGGTATTTGTTATAAATATAAAGTACTAAAATTCTGCCTTGATGAAGATTATTAGATTTGATTGTCTGGAAATGACACAGATGTATAATGCATACAAAGTTTGTGCCAATCTTGCCATTCTGCCCTTTTAATGGTGGAATAATAGGACAAAAACCATCTGAATAACTTGAAAAATGTGACGATTTCAAGCTTTTTAACTCTGAAACACAAATGTCAACTTCAAGGTTGTGTAAGAAGAGAAAGTCAGAGGATCACCAAGGTCAGTGTTCTCAATCCTCCAGGGACTGTGAATATAGCACCAAATTTCATCTAACCGCTTTAAAGATTTTTAAGTCCGGACAGAAGTGGTGGACCAACAGACAGGCATTGTCAGCCACAGAAAACTGCCGTCAGCATGGTCGGACTCCGATTTGCAAGGCATAATGGTGTTTTTCAACAGTAGTTAGGTGTGAGGGTGTATTTTTCCTACTGCACTGTAATCTGCCATCATCATGGGCTACCTGTCACAAATTGTGTTCAGTCATGTATGGGACAGCCATTTATTGGCGTCCCTGGTGGCCACTCACTCATGGAAGCTACAGTAACTCATCGGTTGCCTTTTGGCTACGCAGCATCTGAGACCAAGACTCTGTTTATGTGTAGTGGAAGTAGAAAGTTGCCTTGGAGCTCTTAGAGATAAATGGAAGAAAGAAAGAGCTTAAGTCAGAAGTAGAGAAAGAGTGTGTATAAATATGTATTCACAAGAATTGCCACTCTCAATTCAGTTCCATTAAATTTAATGTGCTTTATCGGCATGAATGGTAAACAACCAGCATTTCTAGCACACCACATCCTATTACATCTAATTAGATTACATCTTAAACAGATAAATAAAATGAAACACAATTAAATAAGTAGATCATCCAATTTAAAGGTTGCTCACAATAAAATAGAACCAGAATAGATCCAAATAAGTTTGTTCTCTAATATGGTGGCAGACTGTTACTTATTGTGTGGCTGGATATGTGAATTGTGGTTCTTCTGCTAACAGTCTCATCAGTTCATCATATATTGGCTCTGCTGCTGTAACCTGGTGTAGGAAGCTCTTTCTGACAGCTTCATGCAGCAGGCAGAGAGGCAGAGAGTGGACCTCAGTCTCTATTTGTGCTAATGTACCGTGTTTACAGATTCTCCCTTCTCTAGGTTTTCCAATTCTTGTGATAACACCGTGGTTTTTTTGTTTTTTCAATACAGAGTGGTCTGCAGTGAAATAGGCGATGGTGACTCAGTGCCTTGCTCGTGACACTGTGAGAATCAAATCTATGACCTCCTGGATTTGAAACAAGGCTGTTACCCACAGTCCTGTCTAGCTACATTTTCTGTAAATTAAATTCTAGGACTCGATCCTTTTATTCTTTAATACAAAGCCCTCTGCTGATATCTACCGAATCCCGTTGAGATGAAAGTGTTATACTTTGCCTTTTTGTTGTGTACATTTCTTCCAGTCTGCTTCCATTTAAGATGGTGTTTTTTGAGTTTTCCTAGAATTCGTAACATATCCTGTGAGCTCCACGGGAAATTCAGCATCCAGCTGAGATTTATCAGTTGGAGGAAAGAGTAATGAATCTAACAGGAGTGAAAGTAACAGCGTGATGGGGCATTTCTCGTCAAAACATATGAGCATTAGCATTTCTCTTAACAGATTATTTTGCAGTTGTAGGAAAGGCGGATGCTAATTTTAAATATAATCCAGAATTTGAGTTGGCTGTCATTGGACTCATTGATCTCTTTTCCTTCTGTGATTGATTTTTGAACAGTTGGACAGAAAACATTTGTGGTGTATCAAACAAAAAAAACTTCAGTTTTGAGGGAACAACAGCAAAACCTGCTGCAGGAAACACCGTATTATCAATGTGATTCCACTTTAAGGTGATTACACCTGAAAGCGTAATCCATTCTTATCCAATACACTTCTTGCCAAATTCAAACATCTCCATTGTGGTTTGCCATCTGTCCATTCTGTGTGTGCTGAAAAAAAGCAAGCCAGTGTTCGTACTTGCATCCCGTGTGTGCATTTGTGCCCAGGACAAGGGTAAAAGGACGGAGAGACGAGATGGGGGGGAAGGGGGCAGTGGGAGTGATAGAGATATTAAATCTGGAACACGCTACACACCAACACAGACTCCACATCTGTAGAAATGGGGAAAAACAAAACCAACTGCGTAACATCAGACTCTGCAAGAATGATGTAGACTACATTGTCAGGTGCACGTCCACCCCTCATACAAACTTTAAATTTCCTCCATGCAACCAGACAAACAAAACCTCTGAAAGCTCACAGAACAGAGTGAGGTAAAATTGACCCCTCCGTCTGGGTCGATCTCACGTCAGACCTCCTGATATTTGCAGTGTTTGCTCCTGGACTTTGTGAGACTGCTCCCTCTTGAGAGTGAGATTCTCCAACGTCTTCTGTTTGTTTTGTTTGTTTTTTTTTCTCTTCTGGCCAGCAGCCAGATTAACCACTGAGCTGAACACAAACACAGAGCTGGAAGATGAGACATTAAAAGAAGAACCAATCTAATGCTCGCATCTTTGAAAGTGGCTTCTTGATGTCGTGGCTTTCAAGGCACATCTGGACGTGGAAGATTGTTTGTGTTAGTATTATTCATCGGACCTGGCAGTTCATATGTGACATGCGGAGATACTCTGCATCACTATTGAGCTCCTCTGCTGTACTTATGGCCCAGTTACTCCGTGGCCATATTTATAGCTCAGAGTTAGTTAAGTGATGCAGTAAATCAAGCTCCAGGGGTGTTGTTATCTATGTTTACTTTCCTCTTATTGGTATTTCTATTGGTGGAGGGATACTGTGCGTTCATAGAGCAGCTGCCAGAGAGGTCAAAGACACTATGAAGTCCCATGAGACCCTCCCCTATATCCGTCTGTTTCTGCATCCCCCAACCTGCCTCACAACACACACACATACACTGATTACACTCAAAGACACATTCACAGTATGTGCTTTTACCCAGACAACAGTTACAACACTCCTGATTTACTCCAAGGCTCAGTTACGGCACCATCTAATGAACTTGCCAATTAGACAAAGTGTCTTCAGCAGCTCCAATTTCATGCTTAAAAAGGAAGTTCTTCTGAGTTTAGGTGATACTAAGAAAATTGAGCATTGTCTGCACGTGACAATTTACCCCAATCAATTTGTGCAACTTGCAATCATAAATCATATTTTCTTTTAAGTAATTGTATTCTGGTTTTGCTTGGTTGGATATATGAAAAGCATTTTAGATTTCACTTTCGAAACTCATTTTGATTGTTACAATTCTAATCATTCCGCCCCTGGGTGGCGGCGTGATGAGCAGTAATAAAAAAAAAGTGACACTTTTATTGATTTAGTGGGGAATTACTGCTTGTATCTTCCAGTGCAGGTAAAAGGTCAGGCACAGAGTCAAACCCCAGGGGTGTAAGAGATTCAGTGGTCAAGGACACATCAGCAGATCAGATGCTGCACCTGTGTTCTTAGTACTGTTAAATGATAAACTCTTGACTCGATCACTGTTTCTCACTCACTCTTTCTGAGATTAAATTACTGTATTGTTTATGTCATTTCAATAATAAACCAAACCCCTTTTCCCTCTGTGAACCCCAAAACCTGCCAGCAGGTGTAAAAAGCACGTTATCTTCATGAAAGAGGGACACCATTTATCAAATCCAGAAAATGTGAAATGTGCGGAACTAATTGTCGGATTCTTTAAGAAGAAGAAGAAACCAGTTGGGGTCAGAGCGCAGGGTCATCCATGGTACAGCACCCCTGGAGCAGTAAGGGTTAAGGGCCCAACTATGGCCGCATTGGGGTTTGATCCTCTTACCTTCTGTAGTCCAATAGTCCAGAGACTTAACCGTTGCGCCACCACTGCCCCAACTGCCCCAACTGCCCCAACTTTCCAACAGTCCTTGAAATACTTAACTATGCCCTTTGGCCAGGAACATTAAATCAAATCTAAGTTTAAAATCTTGACCACCAAAAAAATAAACTATTTGCTCCAAGCATATTATGTTAGAAAGAAAAAATCCTGTGCTCCTCACATACAAGTGACTCAGTTATGACCAACAGACACGTGACAAAAATTCAGCGACTTTTGTGCTGAACTGCAGGCTGTGTTTACTGTCTACAGTGTGGCAGACATGCATAGTGTTTATTGGTAATCACATCATTTTGAGAAACTAAGCTACATTGGGCAATATCTAAATAAACTTTCAGCACTGTACTTTGTGTTGGGGCTGACACACTACTAGAGGTGGGGGATATCCACACATTATTTGTGTATTTTTTTTAAATACACTTAAATGTAAATAAAATTACAAAAGCATGGATTTCCCTGTCTACTGTTAAATAACATTTTAAACCTATGACTGTGGAAAAATTTTATTTTTTTGAGGAAAATTAAAACTTTTAACATAAATATAACCGTTAAAATACATTAATACTGTAAATACATTTCGATCCATCCATCGATCTTAACCATGTACAGCTGAAATATTCACTCTGCATTTCTTTAGTTTATTATTTTGTATTATTGTTTATTATACTTTAATAAAATACAAAAGACAAATACTGCTGCACATTAATCACTCTTATTACGGTATATATTCAAATATATTTCGATTTCTTTACATCACATTTCTGGGGTTGATCTTC
>OMNN01027408.1:4958-15706 GCA_900302755.1 Chromis chromis
CACTTTGTTAACGAAAAAAAATATATTACTCTAATGTCTGTACAGAAACAAAAGTTAGCTTAGCTTAGCATAAAGACCTGGAAGCAATGGAAACATGCAACCTGAGCCCCAATAGTTTCAAACATCAGTATCTCACTACAGCTCACTGATTATACATTAAAAAGTTAGAAAACTAGGATCACCTGTGATTTCCAATCAGCCTAACTGCATGAATATGGTTATAAAACGAGCTGTAAACACTAGAGCCTTTTCACTTTTGGACCTATGGACTGTGTCTGTCTGCATGTCTGCATCATGGCTTCACATGGAAAAGAAATGCCAGAGAAAAATGTGACTGTGAAACTTCACAATGATGTAAAGGGATACACTAAGAGTTATTTTTTCCCCCCCTTTCTTTCCGTCTTTATGCTAAGCTAAGCTAACTGCCTCCAGGCTCCTACTATTAGTGGAGCGGGTAAATGTGGATTTGGGGTCGAAACGTGCACTTTGTCATATAAGCATGAAATTTGGCATGAGTGTTCCTTACTGGTCACTTTTTCAGAAAAAAGTGCTAGCCACAAAAAAATTCAACATGGTGGCCATTTTTCAAGATGGCCGCCAGCTGGGTCTCTGTTTTGCTCAAAAAGCATAGTGCAAATTGTGATATAAGCATGAAATTTGGCATGAATGTTCCTTATAGGTCACCTTTTCAGAAAAAAGTGCTAGCCACGAAAAAAATTCAACATGGCGGCCATTTTTCAAGATGGCCGCCATGTTGAATTTTTATACTTTATACTCCTACTTAGTGCGATGATGTAAAGATTTTTTTCTCTCTCATTTCATTAAAAAAAGATTAATCAGTTGCAGTCATTTTCTCCTATCCCAAAACACTCATTTAAACATTTTGAGAACATTTCCAGTCATGTCAGCCTGAAAAAGCATTTCAGCTCCATAGAAGTTAAAAAACGTTAATATTTCACTTATACTCAGAGCTCAAATAAGGCAGACTTGGTCCTTAAGCACATCATTAACACTGCAGCTCTGTTCTATCTCCTTTGAAACACACTGCATTCATACACACAGTCATCCAAACTACCGTCTTATCAAAAATGACACCTTGAAGAGAAACACACACCACCCATATAGAGAGCTCTGTGTTCATAATTATACTGGAACTACTACAACTGGGGAATGACGGGAGCTGTTGCATCAGACTTTCCACAGGTCGGCCAATCAGACGATGACCTAGAGTAGAAGATAAGGCGGTGAGCTCAGCTGCTGCGTTTTCAGAGTTTCCTCCTTGTTTAGTCTAACAGCAAACAGAGCTGAGGAGTAACGAGGCCTGTTTTCAAGGAGGAGCAGAGAAAGATGTGCAAAAGAGGAGGAAGAGTTTCTAGGATGAGAAACGTTTCTATAATAAAGTCTTAAGTGTCCACTGAGGACTATCTGGTGCTCTGAGTGTAAACAGTGAGGGCTTCCAGGGCTAATTATAGGGGCTTAGACAGGGAGTCATTTAAAAAACAATAGATCCTTAGACACAGGCATGTTAAAGACCCTCATCCATCCTACAGTACATAGGAGAAAGACACTCAGACTAAAGGTTTTGGCTGTTTTATAATGCTTTGTGGTCATTTTCCATCTATTTGTGGTTGTTTTCCATCTCTTTGTGTTCATTTTCCTCATCTTTGCACACATCTTTTAGTTTTTTCATGCATGCGTAGTCATTTGTCATCTTTTTGGTGCCATTTTGCCTCCTTTCAGGCCAATTTTTAAGATAATTTTGCTCTTTTGTGGTTGTTTTGTATCCATTTGTGTTAACTTTCCTTAATTGTGCAGTTGCTTTACATCATTCTGTGGTTTCATTTTCCTTTTTCTTTTGTTGTTTTTTTGTCCTTGTGGTCATTTTTTACAGTTTTTTGCAGTTATTTCCTACCTCTTTGGTGTCATTAAATGTCTCTGTATGGTCATTTGTCATCTTTTAATGGTCATTCTGCCTCACTGTGGTTGCTTTACATCTATTTGTGGTCATTTTGTGTCTCTGTGTGGTCATTTGCATCACTACGGAGCCAATTTTTGTTATATTTTTGCATATTTGTGGTCATGTAGTGTCTCTTTGTGGTTGTTTTGTGTCAATTTCTGTTTATATTTCATATTTGTGAAGTAATTTTCCATCATTTTGTGATGTTATTTCATCTCTGTTTGGTCATTTGTCATCTTTTTGTGGTCATTTAGCCTCTCAGTGGTTAGTTTAAACCTATTTGTCGTCAGTTTGGGTCTCAGTATGGTCATTTTGCATTTTGTGGGTTCATTTTTCTTTCTCTCCTTTTCTGTGGTTGTTTTTGTTGTTTTTTGGTCATTTTACACCTTTTTGCCAGGATTTTATAACTCTGACTCTGGTCATTTTATATCTCTGTATGGCCAATTGTCATATTTTTGTGGTCAATTTTGTTTGTATGGCAATTTGTCATGTTTTTCTGTGGTTGCTTTACCTCCATTTCCAGTTGTTTTTTGTCTCTGTATGCTCATTTGACATTCTATGGAGCCGATTTATGTGATATTTTTGCATTTTGGGGTCATTTACTGTCTCTTTGTGGTTGTTTTAAATAAATTTGTGTTCCTTTTCCATTTTGTGCAGTCATTTCCCATCATTTTTGGGTTTCATTTTTCTTTCTCTGCCATTCTGTGGTTGTTTTTTTGTCCTCGTGGTCATTTACACCCCTATGTGGTCATTTTGTGTCTCTTTACGCTCATTTGTCATATTTTTGCGGTCATTTAAACGTTTATTGTTGTCATTTTCTATCTCAACCATTTTTAGCCATTCATTTTTGCATATTTATGTGGTCATTTTGCCTGTCTGTGGTTGATTTGGGTCTACATTTTGGTCTATTTTCCACCTTTTGCCATCATTCTCTCACTATGTGCTCATTTTCCACATTTGGGGTAATTTTGTACCTCAGTATGGTCATTTATATATAGTACATAGTTACTATATAGTACATTTTTTGTGGTATTTTTGCATTGGTGGTCTTTTGTGGTAATTTTGAGTCTCTTTGCAGTCATTTTCCATCTTTTTGTTGTAGTTTTCTGTCTCTATACGGGCATTTGACATCTCCTTGTAGTCATTTCTGCATCTCTTTGTTGTTATTTTGCCTCTCTGTGGTTATTTTTGATCTCTTTGTGGTCATTTCGTGTCGCTGTATGGTCCTTTGGCATCTCTTTGTAGTCATTTTACATCAGTTTCAGGTAATTGTGCATCTCTGTGGTCATTTAGTGTCTGTTTGTGGTTGCTTTCCATATTTTTGCAGCCATTTTCCATCTCTTTATTGTAGTTTTTTGTCTCTGCAAAGTCATTTGGCATCTCTTAGCAGTGATTCTGTGTCGCTCTGTGGTTATTTTGCATCTCTTTGACTTACCAGTAAGACATGCAAACAGTCCCTTCACACGGATGGTTTAATAATCCATCCGTGATTAAGGGAACCACAGAAAGCTGCGTGAAAGGCCTCTTTTATAAAGCATCCAAAAACTCTAAAAGTTCTGTCATGAGGTATTCTGTCAGGAATTTGGAAATGTTTATTTGAATCTTGGAAGTTTGGATTTTCAGCAGAGCTCGGCCTTCCAAAAGCACCAGCCGACTTTTTCTGTTGTCTCTCTATCAGCAAGTACTCGTCTTATCAGGCTTCTTGCTAATATTAGCTCCCATAGTACGTTTTAAACCCCCTCGCTCTATATGAGGAACTAGAGCTGCAATGATTAACTGATTAATCAATGAAGTGATCATTAGTAATCTGCAGTTATTCTAACAGCCAAATCATGGAGTTTGGCATATTTTCCTTTTCTTTAATTATAGTAAATTAAAAATCTTGAAAGAACACATTTATTGATAACTTTTCACTGTTTTCTAAGGTTGGATTTTCTTAGTAATAATGCAACTGATCAAGAGAAAAATCTGCAGATTAAGCAGGAATAAAAACAGCTGATAGTTGCAGAGCGAAGAAAGACTTAATTCAGATTCATTGTTACTCTTTCAGTTCATTTCTCAAGAACTTCCCAGTCCGTTTCTCTCCGTGGATTACACAGAACATCCTGTATCGTTACTGAAAGCTGCAGATCGATGGGCCAGTACAAATAATATTGCCACACAAATGAGAGGAAACATTTCACAGCAGCTCAGAATAAAAAACTCCAGCTGTGTAACGTTGATTACTTTCTGTCCAATCAAAGGACTCTACATGCAAACCTCCCTCTTTTGTGAAAGCTGCACCTGCGACTGTTGATTTTGCAAACACTTAAAATGGGGCGTCTGTTATTTCACCATATCTGCCGCCTGATTGCAGCTCAGAAATCTGTTACAGTAACTCCACAATTGCAGGAAGTCGTACTGATAGCCGGTTTCTTGCTAATTGTCCCTCGCAGCAACTTTAGTAGGGAACATTTGCAATTAAAACGGGGGCTGTGAGCCAAAACAGACACATTTAACAGCAACAACACAAACATACATTAGTGTTTAAATGATCAGTCTCAAAGTCACACGAAGCTGCAATAATGTGGTTAAACTTTAAGGATCCTTTAATTCAGAGTAATTAGCTATAGATTTAACCTTTTACTCATTAAAATCTGCAGTCCTGTGATTATGTTTTTATGCAAAAGTAGTGACGAATTGGAAAATCAAGCAAGAAATCTAACCAATACAGGTTCCTACAAAGCCTTTGGAGCAAACTGAGGCAAAGTTTTGCCCATAAAATGTCCTATCTTGGATAAAAATTGCTATCAAACCTCACTAAAGCAAAATCCTTTATCAGATTCTTATTCTGTTTTGCCTATTTTATGTACAGTAATTTAATTTGATATTGTTTGAGGACAATACAGGTTTGTTATCGACCCATCTGTTGACTTTTTGTGTAAAAATTGAATATCCGTTGGATCCGTAAAACTGTAAAAAACATCAAAAAGTCTTGTTTTGTGAGCAAAATTTAAAAATCCAAACATAATCTAAACCAGTGGTTCTCAACTGGTCCAGCCTCAGGACCCACTATGTCTCTATTAATAACGGTTGCGACCCAAATTTTTGAAGTTTGCTGTTCCTGTTAACAGATTAAGGTTTATCTGGGTGTAGTCTCAACACATTTTGATACAGCTTGGAAAAATTTTAGCTTATTTTTTGCTGATTTTGGTATTTTTGGATACTTTTGCCAAGTTTTGGGCATATTTTGTCCCATTTTGACAGATTCTGAGCACATTTTGGTTTATTTTTGGCACATTTTAGCATAAATGTCTCCAATAAACTGGCAGAGCCACATCTAGAGGTTAATAGTGGATCACTACTGGTGTCACCACCACTAAATATCCTGCTATTGAAAGCAAACTGTGTCAGAAGAAACACATCCTTTAAAATAAAAGACTTTATACCAATACTTTTTTTCGGGGGGACATGCTTCTGCGACCCTCTAAAAATGGCTTCGCGACCCACTTTTGGGTCCCGACCCACCAGTTGAGAACCACTGATCTAAAGGAAACCAGCAAATTTTTACATTTGCAAAACTGGAGCAGAGAATTTTTAATCATATAATTACTCACTGAGTTAATGTGAAGTAACAAATCATTTCATCTGTGCTTTGTATTAACACAAGATTCAACACTGATGACTTTAAAGATAACTAGCTTTAGTGGTGAAAAAGTAAAACCACATTTATCTCTGTGAGCTTTTGTTTGGGAGGATGACGTTCACCAAACACCAAACTGCCACCACAGTGGTTATAAAGTAGGCACGACACTTAGATGAGCAATATGTGCTCCTTTATATGCATTTAAATGAGCTACAGTTCATAAATGCCCTACAGTAGCAGGGGAAGAAGTCACCGTGAGTCATTTGAGTCTAAAACCCACACGTCCTACACTGTTTGAGCTGAATATGTGACTTATTTACCACATTGTATCTGCAGGGCTCAGTAAGGTTGTTGATATATTAAAACTCCAGCCTCAGAAAACAATTAACTGGAAAAGCAACAATTTTCCAACAGGTACATTTTAGTAAAAGTCATGCATATCTTGTGTTATCTTATTACAATAGAGTTTAACTTTCTCTCTGCTCTGGATTTCACCTGGCCACACTTCAACCACAGCTCTACTGAAACTAACACCCCCCTGCACTGAGCTATGGCGCTTTGGCGCATGGTGGTCTGTAGAGCCGTTATCCCCAAACCACCTTTTTTTTTTTGCACAGTGCAAGCAAACTGCTGCCAACTTTCTCCAAGATAATGATGCTCTTTCATTTGTCAGTTATCAGCCGGTAACTGAGTCCGAGTTGATGACATGTTAAGATCTTGAGATAGAAAAGAAACCTTAAAGAGCCAACAATGACACACACAGACCGAGTAACACTTCACCCACCAGCTAGTGGTATCATAGATGCCATTGAGTACTGGAGGTGTGCTTGCTTGGGAGGTGACAGCAAAATAATATCCTTACAAGTGTTATAGTCTCATGTCAAATGCAAAAAGAAGAAGAACAACATGTGGACATCAACAAGGCGCAGGGTGGATTATAATAAACAAAGAGCTGCAATCAAGCGTTTAAGTTGATTTAAAACATTACATGTGACATAAATAAGTGCAACTGAGAGCTGCTGACATTTACCAAGAGGTTAATGTCACATTTTTAAATCTTATAAGCGGAAGATGCTGAACCGAAGGCCCACCTTTTGGTTTTGGCTTCCTGAGTGGAGGTTAATTGTCCTGTCTGTTGCACACACAACATACTTCCTGTGGCTTTCTGCTAATTTAGAGCCTCAGCTAACAACCGCACAACACAAGGAGTAAACAAACAACTTCAAAACAGTAAAAGTCCCTCTTTATGCATTTATATATAAGTTCTTTCGCAAAATCCGATGACAAAATTAACACTACAAACAGTTTCATTATATTTGCTCCTAAAAGCTTCAAAATAAAAGCACCATATTAGCAAAAGATGTCCAAATTGTATAAATAGGTGTCCAAATTCTGAAAACATGGTAACACTTTTTTTTTGCATTGTAGATGTGATTATAAGGAACTAGTCAGGCCTACAAGTCTGATATAGTTATATGTCAAATGTAAAGGGGATTAGAAAAAGAAAAGCTGCAGTGTAGCGCCACATTATGTAATAACGCCGCATTATGTAATAATGCTGCATTTTGTAATAAAATTCTTGAACGCAATATGTAATAAACTTTGCTGCATTTTGTAATAAGTTGCTACATAATGCACCAAATTATATAATTTTCTTCATAAAAAAAATGCAACACCTGCATTTTGTAGTAACTGACGCATTATGTAACAACTTATTACAAAATGCGGCAAAGTTTATTACATATTGCGTTCAAGAATTTTATTACAAAATGCAGCGTTATTACATATTGAGGTGAAAATGTATTACATTATTACATAATGCGGCGTTATTACATAATGCGGCGCTACATGCAGCAATAACACCATGTAGAAAGACGAAGGTGAGTGCAGGTGCAGCCACTGGGCTTACCTGAAAAAACTATTTTCATTTCATTATTAAACAAATCTTCTTTCCAAAGAAGAAAAACAAAGCTGGCAGCCACAGCGCAGCCCGAACAGAGTCTCTACTATAGTTTATTAATTTCCCTCGTATCAGATTTCCTTATTCTTTGCATCTGTCACTCATAATAACCACAAAATCAGATTCCATCTAACCGCCAACTGAACAAACAGAATAACACGCCGGGCTATTTGTGGGTTTTTCCGGCGAGTTACTGATTAACATCAGTTTCCTCCGTAGTTCAGACTGTGACTGAATGAGTGAGTGAGTTCAGGATAACAAGACGAGTCATCACTGAAAAAACTCTGACTCATGTTTGAAAGGAAAAGAAACTGATTCCTATAGGCAACATTCACTGGAGGAGAATTTGTCTTCATCTCACAAAAACTCCCTAAAAGCTGAACTGATTTGTGGCTCTGATGCTCGTCTGGATGAAGCGGTCGCATCTTTCTGCATGGACACATCAGGTAGTGACCTTAAAAAGCCCTTCTTCCCGATGACAGACGTTAACAAAGCCATAAAGGGAAAGTGAGGTGCAGTTATGACATAAGGACACAATACAGTATCGGGGCTCCGAGCGCTGCGCCAAAAGACCCAAACAATCAACCTTATGAATTATTCACCTGACCTCTCAGGCCACAGAGCCGCTCCTCCTCTCAGCTTACCTGATCAAACACTGACATTTTGATTGACCTTTTAAGCTTAATGACCTCCTCGGTGCAGCATAAAGGCTCAAACACTCTGGCAGGTCGGACAATGAGCGACTGTCGAGCCGCGACACGAGTTTTGATGCGCAATTAATTAATTTGCATGAGGCTGGAGGTAACTGATAGAGATTGAGTTCGCCAGCAGCTGATGCTCCATCACATGCCAGTTTCTCAGTATTTCCTCCCTGTTACACACATACTTTTGTAAAACGCTTCTCCAAACTGCCAGCAGCATCGTGGAAATTCCAGCCTGTTGGTTGCTCCACCACTTTGGTTCAAACAGAAATATCTCAACAACTAATGGATGGATTTGACATGAAATTGGTTACAAACATTCATGACCCCCAATGGATGAATCCTTCTGACTTTTGTGATTCATACATGTCAATGTAAAATAATCAATGTCCCTTTAGGGGCTCCGTATAATTGTGATAACTAATGATGGGTTTTCCAAATAATGATCAAAATAATCGTGATAATCATTTTGGCCATAATCATGCACCACTTTTTCTCTCATCAGGACAAATTTTGATATTATGTTCCACTTCTTATTATCAAATACCTACAGCACGGCCTTGGCTACACTTTTTTTTTTTTTAGCAAACTTTTGCATGATGACACTAAACTAAGACAAAGAGCATAGAAACATTATTCCTGTCAAAACATCAGCATAACAACATTTTAATTGCCACCATGTAAAGATACCAGCTAACATGTAGCTCAAACACAACCTCATAGTCTCTCTTTTTCAGTCTATTTAAAAGGTAGAATATGTAACATTTTCAAAATAAAACGTCAAAAAACATCCAGATTTAATGACATACTCTGCATTTGAGTCAAACTGCTTTTTGGTATCAGAATTTATGGAATAAGTGCTTCACCTTGGGTTACTCTTTCATCCAAAGCATGGATTTTTATTTATCAAAAATATAGCATAATAACTGAGCACAATTAAGCAACCTTAAGGCTAATTTAGGCTTTCCACGTCTGCGTGTCTGATGTAAATCTTAGCATCTATCCAAGCACATAAAGGTCCACATGGACATTTCAACAGACGTTCACATTCATCCCAAACTTCGTGACCATGCAGCCTTCCCTCACTGCAAGTGTCCTGACAGCACATGCACCAAGAAAACAAATGGTGCAGTATAAACAGAACCACATGCAGACCCACTGCCTGCTCTAAAAGTCTGCACTGGTCATGTGGAACCATAAATTGGTCTTGATGATGACTGTTATGTTTTGCTAGTAACAATTATAAGTAATAAGCCTAATAATGGGAATAAAGACACATATTGTATTTAAAGATTCTCTAAAGTATTTCTCATCAATAGATCTTTGTGCAGAGCTCCAGAGGGCGATAATTTTGGGCACCAAAAATATGTCAGAGAGAATAAAGCTTCATGAACAGCGACACAGTCAAACTGCAAAAGGCTTAATGAGTTACTCGACCTCAGCTTCTCTCTATGGTCCAGTTCACACCTGGAATCAACAGGCTTCTTGGGTGATTCAACCACAAGGGAGCAGCTCAGATCAGTTCATAACTACAACTAGAATGTGTCTCCACGTCCCAATTCACTGCTCAACATGCAAATAAAGATGCACATCATTTTGCAGAGGAGAATAAATCTAACCAATGCACACTGTCGATCAGTCAGTGTGGCAGTATGAGGTCCAGTCCACCTCTGACTGTGGTCTAAGTGATCGGACCTCAATGTATTCTCAAGGCATCTAATGCAGCATGTTTAACTGCTATTTTTCTCACCGATATTGCAGTTGCGGTTTGATTGGTGATATCAAACCTTCAGATTAATATTCACCGTGTGATAAATCTGAACCACCTCATGGAGCATCATCGCATGAGATACCATCAGAGGTGTGAATGTCACACAAGGAGGACAAAATGTATTCATAAAACCACACGACAGCTTAAACACGAGCTCAGATGTGCTTCAGATGTGATAACATACACTCACCAGCCACTTTGTTAGGTACACCTTGCTAGTGAAAGGTTGGACCCCCTTTTGCCTTCACAACTGCCTTCATTCTTCATGGCATTACGCTCCACCACATCCCAAAGATGCTCTACTGGATTGAGATCTGGTGACTATGGAGGCCATTGGAGTACAGTGAACTCATTGTCAAACTCAAAATCAGCTATTTTTTTTATGCACAACAACTTAATTTAATTTTAACCTTCATACTATGAATACTTTCTCAGTTACAGGCCCTCAGATTACATAGGGGTGGGTTACTTTTTCCAGCATTTTGAGCCTTAACTTTATAAGGAACGCAGACAGACACATGACGTTTTCAGAGCTGAAAAACACATTTGGGCTTTGTTAAATCTGTGAGCATCAATATCATGCAGTATATGATAGTTTCAATACTTTAACGTCTATGACACACAGTCACAGAATGAAGCAGTGGATCTTATTTGTTTTCTGATATTTCACTAGATTACACTTTAAAAAGGTGCATTTCTGGTCGACTTTCAAAGGTCAGATCACCATGTGGGAC
>OMNN01027435.1:0-24308 GCA_900302755.1 Chromis chromis
CATCTGTAAAAGAAATCAATCTAAAGGAAACTCAGCAGAGTTGAAAATATTAAAATGTGTCGGACATACTCAGAACACTGAAACTACTAGATTCAGGTGCAGAACTTCAAAACAAGTAGTGGAAGTAGTAAGAAATGTGTTATCTATTCTGTACAAATATGTATATATACTAGGTTAAACAAACAGAGAGGAAAGAAGAGACAGCAGTACAACTGTTGAGATAAAAGGAAAACTGTCATTTGTTTACAATGATCTGATATGCAGTCACAAACATTAATCTTCCATCATATTTGCAGGTGCAGATTTTTTTTTTTTCTTACCAATGAACATAGTATTCTCAGATAGAAATCTGTACCATGCAGTCAGTGTACACATTATCTGAGTCTTTTGAAAAGCAAAGGCAACGGTTCCAGTCTCTACAGTTCATATTACACACCAAAGAATGACTTCTGACAGTGTCCCAACAAAACGCTGGGCTTAATAAATGTATAAAACTGAATTGAACTTAGCAAATTAAATCCGTTTTGAAAGGCTTTTCTATTAGGATTGCATTTTGTAGAGAAATAGTTCACGCTTTTATGTCTAACTTCTTTAAATCCTGTTAAATGTGCTTCTAACTTGGCATTTAAGAGTTGCTGTGACAAATAGCTCCTTTGAAGGCTATTGGAGAAATTTACTCAACATTAATCAGCAACATCCCTCATTCTCTGAGGATAATTCTATTTGTCTTTTTGCCAATATTGAAATTCCTCCTAAACATGGAAAACAGTGGCTGCTTTGTGTTAGGAGATAAAGACTTTTTTGAAGTCTCTGCTTTTGAGCCGAAGCATTACAGTGGATGTTCATAAGGTAATTTAGGCCATTTGGGCAGAGGCCTTTTTTTTCTGCTTATGATGTGTCACTGAGTTACAGCTTAGCCCCGGAGGGCTGTCGCTTTGAGCCCTAATGAAGAGCAGTATGTCACTGGCCATATGGCGGGAGTCATAGTGTTAGTACAGACGCTTGGTGCCAGCTGAGACATGTTAAGGTGGCAAGTGTGAGTGTGTGTATCTGCTCCCATATATGTGTACAGTATTTACATGCACAGATAATTGTGCCGAAATGCCTGCATGGGTGCTGTTTGTGTGCGGTTTAAGTGTCCTCGTGAGTGTGCATGTGTGGGTGGCAGTGGGCTGCACCATGTGCCAACAAGCCTGGTTTGAGAAAGCTAACAGACGGCCTGGATTTTTATCAGCATGGGTCAGTGGCCGAAAGTAAGGCCTGAGAGGACCTGCTGGGTAGACAGACTGTCAGCCATATCAAGTAGACAAATGGGGCTGCCCAAGGGCCCGGGGGCATCCAGCAAGGTCAGGGGTCATTAGCAGCACATGTGACAGGATTGATTCCTATCAATATGTTTGCATTTCTTTACATACGTACTAGGGATGCAACTGGTTATGGCCATTGATTAGTCTCATGATTAGTTTAATCTCAGTTAATCGATTGGTCAATAAAATGTCAGAAAGATTGTGAAAAATGGCTAACAGAACAGGTCAAGGTGACACTTGCTGGTTTTGTGTAAACAGTGGGGGGTAAATGGTTAATTTACTATCACATAAAACAGAGGAAAGCAAATCAAACATGAATGAGAAAGTGGATTCATATTTGGATTTTTGCTTGAAAGATAGTTTGGAAACTTAATAATTAAGACAGTTGCCAGTTCCTTTTCTGTTTATTGACACTTTAAAGGTCCCATACTGCGCCCTTTTTCAGCAAATTAGTCTCACATGTTCCCACAGTGTGTCAGCTTAAAATACTGCAACGATGGTTCATTTCACCATGACTGTATAACCCCTGGCTTTAGGGATGCTGTGAATAGACAGCTTTGCTCTGAAAACCAATGAGCTACTGCTGTTCCTGCCCTTCAGAAAGAACACGCTGCCTGCACAGTTTGAGCTGGATGAGCATTAGTTAGTTAGGTGCTATATAGAACCTGAATACAATTTTGACTGACTTGTAAAGCTGGGAAACATCATATTTTGCACCTCCACAACCATAAAACACAATTAAATCGGATTTTCACCACATGGGACATTTAATTAATCAACTTCCACATATTGTATCCACTGTTGCATTTTTCTTGTCATTTTTATAATTAAAATAGATTTTTTGG
The DNA here is from genome assembly GCA_900302755.1 of Chromis chromis. Classification (NCBI taxonomy): domain Eukaryota; kingdom Metazoa; phylum Chordata; class Actinopteri; family Pomacentridae; genus Chromis; species Chromis chromis. The sequence goes on from OMNN01027435.1 coordinate 2,153, forward strand.
GATTAGTACATTCTGTCAGGAAGCCATATTTAAGCCTTGGACGTTCTATGTGTGAAAGTAACTTGATCCTTTTAGAAAACTAAAAATACTGCCAAAATATGCAAAAGAACTCATCTTCATTCCTTTTAGTGTACACTTGAGGTGATGCGCAGCCAAGAATGCCTCCATGATTTCATTCAAAGTCATCAGTTCAAAATAGAAAAGTAAGAAAATGAAATGGAAGCTGTTTGTTATATATATGCAAGTAATGCAAATTATACTTTAGCATTTTTGTCATAATCCAACATTGCCTGGGTGTATAAAGGACATAACAAATAGACTGTAATGCCCTAAAAGACATTAACAGTAATGACCTTATTCATTTGACACCATTACAATTACGGAGCCCAGAGGTTCAGCGGCTTTCCAATGCGTCTCCCTCCTTCCCTTTCTCAGTTCCTCTCTCTCTCTCAGTCATTTAGTCTCCGACGCTGCGATTCAACTCGCAGTTTGATTCACAGTCGCTTATCATGCATACATCATCCTGGCAAGATGTGTCTTCATCAGGCGGAGCGCACTGACAAGCACAAACACACACACAAATGGACAACAATGGCGCCGGCACATTTATCTTTAAACACCTTTTGAGATTTGGGGATGGGGTGCGAAAGTACCGCAGTAAATTAGCACAAAACAGGGTAGAACTAATTAGTCACTGTTTTGCTCAGGGAGGATGGAGAGGAGAGAGCATGAGAGATGAGATGTGTTTAACAGATGATCTATACGCGGGGTGCTTCGCGATGATAACCCCCACCGAGAGAAATTATTGCCGTAAACAGAAGCTTGCATCTCATAAATGCATCTACATTCATTTGACTCGACGGCGGGCCTCATGGTGCCATCTTTGGCAGGAGGCGATATCTCTCTCTCTCTCTCAGCGAGGATACAGCGTTAGCATTGATTGGCGTCCATGATAAAGCTGAGAAAAATGAGCGAGGGAAAGATAGAGGTGAGACGGAGCCGGCCATCTGGCACGAAGGCAGAAACCAGCAGCACCTCGATGACCTCGTCCACATCCGTGTTTGTCCAGAACGCTGTGTCACCCACGGTATAAACTGTATAAACAGGAGGGAAGAAATGACCGTAAAGTTGATGCTGGGCACTCAGTGATTATGATCTGTCCTGAGAGAGTAATTCCTCTATAATGTTCAAGCTGCTGCAGGAAAAAAAGGTTGCAAACCGTTCGCCAAGGTCAAAAGTTCGTTCTCTGGCAAAGGCTGTTCTTCACTCTCCTTAAAAACTTGGGTCCTCTGGAGATGCAGTGAGTGTAGAACTATGCAATATACCGAATTAATTCAGATGCTTCCTCTGCTGTCTCTCAAGCAACGCCAGCGCTAGCAGTGATAAATAGTCCTCTGGAGCCACGGCAGTAATTTAAACTGTTTTCTCGGAGACGTCGGTATGTGTGAGCTCTGCCAGTCAAACACACTTAAATAATACCAGCATCAGGAGGTATGTGGTCAAATTACTTCAGTGACACGGCAGTTTGGATTTGTTGTGTTAGAAAATGCTTTTACACTTTTGCTGCTCAGAAGGTTTTCAGAGTCCTCACCACTGTAGCCCTTTCTTTTGTAAAGGGAAACATGAAATATGGTTATGCATAGCTGACATTTGTGTGTGTTGTCTATTAGTCAGTCGTATGCCTTCTCCTGTCACGTTTTAGACCAGATTTGTCTTCATCTGTGAGAGTCGTGACTGTTGACTGATTTTCTTCGTGGTTCATTTCCTCATCACGAGACCCTGTTTACTAGTTCTCTGTCGATATGAATTTATTCCCACCATAGCCGAAAAACATGTTACAGGAGCTTTTGTGGTTAAAATGGTGTATCTAAACACTTGAGTTACATTGAAAGAATAACTATAAATGGACAGAAAATGCTCTATTAACATTAAAGCGACAAACAATCTCCACTGTAACACTTTCTGTAGACTGTTATAATGGTACTCTCTCCATTCAATTAGAATATTTCATGTTGTCAACATCTAATTGTCATTGTTAGGCTGGTCTATTTAATGTTATTGTACCTTGGCCTTCGACTCAGCAAAAAAATTATTTGTTGCAGCATTATTACAGCTATTTTTGATTGATTTCGTTTGAAAGGAGTTTTTTTAATCAACAAAGCATGCATAAGGAGATCTTTACAAGTACTGCTATTTCATTATTTTTGTATAGCTGGTCCAGGGATTTTTCATTATAATACTGACAATATGTAAAAGGATAAAAGCCTTAGTTACTTGAGAAGGGTGAAGTGGTTTTGGAAAAGAGAGTTGCTTTTAAATTATGAGCTGTCTTGAGTTTATGTGTTATGTTGAGTGTATCGTCCATAAAACGGAAAAAAATCAAGGTTTTATTTTTTTGTCCTACACCCAGACCTAATCCAGTGTACAGTACTTATTGTAAACAATCCACCCTCTATTATGTAAAACTGGCTATGAGGGCACAATAATAATAGTTCATCATATTGAAACAACTGGTTCAATTTAGATGTAAATATTTTTCATATTATATATAAATCTCTTACATATGAGTGCCCTATACACCAATCGGCCACGGCGGCATTAAAACGTAACATTGTGTAGTTCACCTTTGTGTTGCTAAAACAAGTGTAACCCTTTGGGGCATAGAACTGGGACCTCTTGCAGTTTTCTATGGTGCCTGGTGCTGGGACGATGGATTTCTGGCTTGTTCAACTTTATTCCAAGAATACTCTATTGGATCTGGGGAGTTTGAGGCTCTCCAAGCTGTTCCTGAGCTGTTTTTGCAGTGTGGTGGGTAACATTGTTCTGCTGGGGGAGGCAGCTGCCATTGGTGTGTGCTGTTGCCATGGGAGAGTGTGTTTGGTCTGGAACAATGTAGGTGGGTGATATGTGTCAAACATTGCATTCATAATCAATGTTGTACACTTCATATGTCTGTTGCTGATCCCTGTATATTATTGCATCCCCGTTTGTTTCAGTTCAACTCATTAAATGTAATGAATATATTAGTTTCAATGTCATCATCCACCAAGGGATTACTATAGTAACCCCCATTAATTACCTGGTAACCATGATTGACAGCAGCCCATCATTTGACCAAAATAGACATGCAGTGTAAGAAAGGCTAACAATGTCCTCTCCCGCCAGCAGAAACTGCAAAGACAATAATGCTTCTGCTCTGGAGAGCTTTAATTGAGTCTATTACCCTGTCCGCTTTTGGACACTATTTTTTTTCTTCAGGGGGAAAAATGATCCTACAAATTTGTGATAGTGGCTTGGAAAAGAAGTGGGATCACAGTTAAGTATTGGCAGGGCACTGACAAGGCACAGAATTATCAGTTTGGATCCCTCTTACAGGTGTCTAGGTAAGTCTTGTCACTTTGATGAAAATGTGCAAGATCTTTATACCTGTCGTCATAAGAGCTTTGCAAAATCGTACTATTTTGTGTGTTTTGTTGCATCGCTTTAAGCAACATAATACAACAGATCAGGCCATTTATCACCAAACTAAGCAAAGAAGGAATAAATTTGGGTGTTTTTGATAGGGGGTTGAACAAGCATAATGTGTTTTACTTGACAAAACTCCAACACCGTGTTTGAATAATTAAATTTTATGTTTAAGTCATCTCTTACAGACATTAACTGCGATCACAATATCTCCTTGTTGCGATTCAGCACACAACAAACACTGTTATCTCTATTTATAGTACAGCAGTTACATTTAACATCCAAGAGCAAAAGGAGCAAACAGACCAGATGCTCTTGAAACTTGATGATGTAAAGGTTGAAGTTGTTTCTTTGTTAGTTTATAAATATGATAATATGCATACATTTATATATTTTTACATAGATTAGTGCAATATGTGTGCAGGCACTGACATAGAATGAGGCTGATTCATAATAGTTACTCTTTTGCATTTTGCATGACTCAGGCTGCATTTGCTTGCATCTTTCGTATTCCGTTTTTACCAACCATCCAAGCTATCATCACAAATGCATCCCTATGCTTTAGCTGTTTTTGAACAGCAAAGGAATAAAAAACATAACACAGATTAGTGACAATGCCGTAATTGCCCGTGTCATCCCCAAAAAATTAGTCTGGACTCATTGCTCATTACATTCCAAGTATGAGATTTTTCAGCTGAAGCGCTAAACAGAGAATCACACTCTAATTGACGGGGAGGTCCTGAGGGGGCATTTCTGCTAACTTTCATTCATATTTACTGCACAATACAGGAAGAGTGCACGGCCTCACCTTGTGGTTTTACGACCCAGGCATGTTTAGGAAATTTGGTCTGGGAATTGCCCTGGCAGAGAGGCGAGCTGTGGGTGGACTCAAGTTCATCCAATGCAAATGTGGTTGTGAAGCTTTAATCCTAGTGTATATTATGGCTAGGAGATATAGCTGAAAAATTCATCATGATAAAATGTTTCATTTTAGTGCATTAAATTATTGATAATTTATAATAAAGACCAGGGGACAAAAGTTAAAATTGAATTTATATTTTAGCTTATTTATTAAGGTACACAGGTGGTAATTTCAACACAATGATGAAAAACAAGCACATAAATAAATAAACTCGCGTAAATAAAAACATATGAAGACAAATGAATCATTTCATCTTAATACACATTAAATAGAGAAGGCAAATAAAACCTTGAGATGGTGTGGGACACAGAGTCGTGGGTGTTTTTTAGACTGTGAAGCTCATTTCACAAAAACAACCACAGCAGGTCTGGATGGGGGCGACGAGAGGCCCCGGCAGACTAGCATACCTCGGGAGACCTCCATGGAAGCATTGGATGAGCAATGGAGGATGAAGGGACTCTATTATTAAAGGATATGATAGGCTGTTTATGAACCCAATAAAACCCAATAATTCTGGGTCCACCGGGACCCCAGCACTCCTCCTATTATTTATAGTTTTATACTGTGGTTTGACTTTTGAATACTATTTTTTTATTGTAAATACCAGCAATTATGCACCTTTATTGTAAATACCAGCAATTTCTCCACCTTTTTTCTTTGACCAGCACTATTTCCACATTAATTGTATGTTCTTTTACACATTTGTTTCCTTATGTTTCTTAAATGTCAAATGGGTGAGCTACTGGATAACTTGAATTTCCCCAAGGCAATGAATAAAGTAATTATCTAACTCTCTATCAATCTATCTGAACAGAAAGGGAGCACAATTGGGGTTTGTGCATGCTGCCAAACTTTGCAGTATGTGCATTCATGGCAATTTGCAATCAAATGCATTCAAGTTAAACTACTGAACACTCTTTAATACAATTTTTTCATTGCTACCGATAAAGTGTTCATTTCAGGTATACAGTATTTCCTTATAATTTTACATACTGGTCCCTAAGCCCTCTGTTATTGCCTTTTGAAACCTTCATATTTCAAGTTTGACTGATATTGTACTTTGTTTCAATTGCATGTTTATTTTTATTCTACCAGGTACCGTATGTAACTAACACACAGCTTTAATCACTGAAGAACTTGTCATACCTTGTTTCTACATTTCATTATATATCTTAATTAGAAATTTCAAGTTATGTTTGTAAAGCTGTCATCCTTCAAACTGTAACAATGCATGTAACAGGCTCACACTTACAAATGAAACAGAAAGACAACTGCATAAAGGTCTTACGAGCTGGCACGTTCCAACAACATTTCACAGTGACACTTCAGAAAGTTTAATTTTGAACCATCTACTGCATAAAAAGTACTTTGACAGTCAGCAAGATTGTTAGAGATGATACCCTTGTCTGAGCACAAACAGATGTGCGGGGAATCAGTTGTTCCACTGAGATTTTTGTTCATCTGCACATAAACACAATGCACATAGAACAAAGAAGGTCTTCCAGTGTATCTTTACTCTTTCTCCAAACAGCTGGCCAGCAGCTGAAGCAGCACTCGGGGACCAGACACCAACATAGGTGTTAATTCTCTCAAACCTCCTGAACTGCAAGGAGAAAAAGAAAAGCTCACCCTAAAAATAGATAACGCTCTTCAAACACTATGAAAATGATAAAGAATACCGGTAGAACTCTGATCTTTAAACAAAGTAGTCGCACCGTGACAGCGCCCCATAATTTCCAGTTAAAGTAGAGATAATGGCTCCTGCAAACCATAAATTCAGCAGAATCACAACAATTACAGGCTGTGGCAGAAAACCTTAAGATAAGCATCTGTGTAGTTTTATTTATCCTCCATTAATGCCTGTATTTCCAAATCCACAGATGTATTTGCCACGAGCTACTCCTGTCTCTGCAAGTTTGCTTTGTTTAACAGAAGTCATGGGCTCCTATTATTTAAATAAAATCTATCCTAAACAGTTTACAGAGGCATATTGCTGCCTTGACAATCCCAATGCATCATTTTAAATGAGACGATTATGGTAATTTTTCCTAATATTACTTGCCATTGTATCAGAACTAAATCCACTACGCTTGAATTTAAATATCTGGCGTTGTCTCCACGTAGACATTGCTGGACTGTATCTTGTCTTAATAGAAAAAGTGGGCATTTTTACAATAAAAGAGGTAATTAGCTGCAAAGTAAAGTCACGTCATTGGAAATAATCATCTTATTGTGATATTGTTGCATTGTGTTCACAATAAATTGGTAATTGGGTTTGAAGCGTGGATTGTTTAAATATGAATAGTGTCTGCCATTAGATTTAACTGTTGAAATTATTTTGCTTTGTTCTTGCAGGATATTCACTTTGTGCATACGTTGCATATCCAAAGTGCTTGGGCGAGGGACGAAGCAAAATGTTGTTGTGGTGCCTTTATTGTTAGGGCTGCAATGAAAAAAAAATCACATTGTAATTATTTTTGACAGATTTTGTCATCGTGATATGAGCCACTATATTAGTGGAACTTGCAGTTTAAAAAAAGAATAAAAAAAAATAAAAAAGTGATTTTTTTTTTTTTTTGCTGCAGTCTGTACCAGACAAGCATGCTCCCTTAGGTCTTGAGAATGTGATTTATCGGCCGGGTCATCTCTGTAGCACCACAATGCTTCATTTGAAGTGGTGTATTTTGACACATTTTACTTTTATCAAAAAAATTGCACCTCCTGCAGTCCAGATATTGCACTTTTCCGCAATGCAATTCCGCTAATATGTCAATTAACTGTTGAGCCCTACTTATTCTACGTATTTGTGTGTCTATTTAAACTGCCGAATACAACGTGCACCATGCAGTGTGGTCAAGGAGTGGAACAAATCAGTTTATTGTTAAAGCATGTGTGCATCTGTGTTTTCCGCATGTATTTGTGTGTACGGGATTATGTCCATATTCATGCGTTTGGAACGTATGGAGCGAAATTAGTCTCAAAGTGGCCACAAGTGTGACTATACATAAGCATTTTTATGCATCCGCGCAGGTGGCTCCATGTGTCTGCTCGAGATTAATCTGATGGTGGGAAATTCAATCAGACCCTGCTGTTGAAAACACCCTGTGAAGATCCATCAGCGGAGCAGGGGACATTTACACAGCAGCAGCGAGGGGACATTCTTTACAGAACAGACAAAGGGGAGGAGGAACATGCCGGCACTCTGGACTCATTTCAGAAGCTCCCATTTGTGCAGGCGTGGTGCTGTGAATGGAGAGAGCAGGCAAATGACAAAGTTAACAAAAACAGTGAAAGTCACAGCAGATCCATGTGAAATAATGCATGTCATTTATTCATAGCGTTCCCCAGCTTTGGTCATGCTCCGGTCCTGGCAAATTAAAAAGGCCTCCCTTGTGCTGTCATGTGGCATTTTCTCCCTTTATCTCTGGTGCTTTTTTTTTGCTTCATCTTCTGCTCTCCCATCTGTGGGAAATGGGTAGTCCAGCAGAGTCAAAGGAAGATAGGACAGACAGAAAGAAAGAGGTTAAAGAAGATGCAGTCATGAGAGCTGAAGTTCTATTATCTTCACAAACCTCAGTTCATGATCTTTTTAGCGCTGAGTAGTATTGAATAAACCTTAATATTCTCTCAAATGCTTCTTTGCCATCTGTGAAGTTTGCTTGGCATAATAGAAGGCACTCAACCAACAGAACCATCTCTACGCCTGATATCCAACCCTTGTGCTCACGATCGACTCAAATTTGAACAAATATGTCAGCAAGAAAATGATGAAGAAATATTGGTTTGCTGTTTTTTTTCAGTCAGTATTGTTTTATGTCTGCACAGGTCAGACCCATTGTTTTTTCTGCGTATCTATAGCATGCAGGCCACATTTAAACAATGTGGCATGCTTTGCAGCAGATCCTGGTTCTAGTAAAGGTGTTATGATAAAGATTTTCACTTCCTCAGGTAGAATTATAGCCGCAGCAGCAAGTGCACTTGAAGATGAAAGTGCTTATTGTAAAGCTACATTTGCAGAAGACCCTTGATGTGAACTCAGGCATATAGATTCTATGCTCCGCTTGAGTAACGTCCCTTTGAAAAGGTCTTCAGTCGGTTTGCCAAGACTGCTGTGCTGTGCTTGGTTGTATTTTCTATTAAAGTTACAAATTGATTACAACGGGGTGCAGGACTTCAAATGAACCCTTAAGAACACACGGACATGACTGCAAAATGTGTCTACTCACACTCCTATGACAAAAGTTGATCAAACTAATATCAATCAGACACTATTTTAATAGCTGATAGTCAGAAAACTGCCAAAGGTGTAATTGTTCCGCGTTTTCCAATGTGATAATTTGCTACCTTTTTGTCATTGAAGCAAAACAATTATTTATGGATTCTGACATCTGACAAGACACAAGACAGTCAATTATGTCACTTTTTATTCTAGGAAATGGAAATAGAAAACATATTTCACTGGTTTCTGATGTTTTATAGATCACCTGATTTGTTAAGAAAATAATTGGCACATTCTTCAATAATGAAAATAATATGTTGATGATGATTTATTACACCAAATCAGCCACAACAATACGACCACTAACAGGTGAAGTGAATAACATTAATCATATTGGTACTATGTGGTATTCTGCTTGAAAACCTTGGATTTTGCCATCCGTGTTGATGAGACTTTGACACCGAAATAAACATTGTCCCAGAACAAGCATGCTCCCCAAGATGTTGATTTGACCTCCAAACTTCCTAGACCCCATTCTGATCAAGCATCAACAGGATGCAGTGGAACAAGTTTGATTGACAGAGGCCCCACTGCACAAGCCAGAGTACCCAAAGGATCCACTGCCAACATCCTGGTGCCAGACCCCACAGGACACCCTGAGAGGTCCTCTGGTCCATGCCCAATGGTTCAGAGCATTTTTGACCACATAAAGGGTGACCAACACAATATTAGGCAGATGGTCATAATGTTATGCCTGATCGGTGTAGTTTTACAGGCAGTTTCAATCCTCAGTATACCAGTTAAGTCATTATTATTCCTTATTCCATTTCATAGCTCTTTACCTCCTATTTTTTGCCTCTTAAGATACACAACAAAGCTCCTTCAGTTTTTTCTCTTCCACAAGTAATCTGGTCATCCTTGCTTAAGTCCCAGCGACTGATAATTAGCTTGCTTGTCAAGTGGAAGCAAGATGAACAAGCGGTTCTCTGCAAATGAAATGGAAGCGTATCCACGGATGGAACTCTATGAAATTATCCTCTCAGCCAATCAGTCAGCCCTGAGTTTTTGTGACTGCGGGAGTCAGCCCGTGCTTCACCGCTGAGAGATCATCCATCGGACCATGCTAGCCAGAATGCAAGAGCCACAATTAAATCCCTGCCACTGCTGCTAATGATGCTAATCTATTCATCTATCGGGAGATATTCTGGCCTCGTCTCACAGAGGGTTGGCCGCCGCTTTGATCACGGCTGAGATGCTGAGGGCTCTGCACATGAGGGTAGCATAAGTCAAAAGCCTTTGTTGTCATGTAATGCACAATGGATTAGGTAGGCATATATGAAAGTTAATAAGGAAACAAGCAAATTAACTTTTGATGGCATTTTATTTTATGTGCTTTTTAACATTTTGGGATGCATTGAATTTGTGTATTTTAAAGGAGGAAGATTCACTTATAATGATTATTTCACAGATATCAATATTATTTCAAAGCCAGTTAAGGAGATAGAAACAAATCTAGATACTCAAAAGAAATCCAAAGAAGCTAGCGTCTTCAATGGAATCCATCCTGTTCTATAGGATTAGACTTATTCAAATGAGATTGTTTAAGACCCTGCTACTTGTGGTTAAACAATTGTGCAAGCCAGGGAGAAAACTAATTGAATTAAAAGCTTTCTAGGAGTCTCTATGTGGGAAACAGGCAGAAGTGAGCAGTGGCTGAGATGGACAGAGGTGAAGGGAGACTGCATGGCAGAAGAGTTGCACCTGAGTCCCATTTCCATCCCTGTATCCTTCTCCTCACCTTTTCTTCTCATAGGTGGTGAACTCTGGAGACAAAGGGCTTCTTAAAGGCTGAGAAAAATGAGAAGACAGACATAGAGATGGTGATGATGGGGAGTAGGCAGCACTTGTCTCATTAGGCTTCCCCTCGCCTCTCTTCTTCTTTAAATTCTCAACCCAGTCTCTGGTCTGTGGCCCGTATTACAAAACACTCTCGCCAGGCGCATCTGAAGCAACTTGATTGCATTTGTTTTCATTTGCTTTCACATGAAAGCTGTGCCATTTTGCCCCCCCAAACTATTTTTGATGGACTTAATGAAAGGACTGCACAGCTTGTCACAGTGGGCACTCGGGACATCCAAATATGTCTCCTCACGCAGGTGAAACACAAGGCATTGAGTAGCAGTCAGAGCATGCTTTGATTTAAAAATCGGTTTGATCAAGGATCTCCAAATACTGGGAGAGAAAAGGGGAGATTGTGGCATAAACAGTAGCCAGAGAGAGCTGGCAGAAAAAAACAAAGGTTGATGGAAAAAGATTTCACAGTCGACTGGTGGCGTAGATACTTTGCTTTTGTTGCAGAGAGACAGTAAAAATGTGTAAACACATTTCTGTTGGAATTTTTCACTCCGCTCTGTTCATCTCCATGCAGTAAAGCACTGTCATATAAAAATTGTGTTTTAGACGAGTGTTGGTTCAACTTTATGCTCATTTTTCAGGTCGCAGTTTGTGCTGCGGTTGAATCATATTATGTTTTACATGTAGTTGCATCCATCCAATTTTGATGCATACTGGATTTTTGCAAATTATTATGAAAACTATGTATATAAGTAAATGATATAAATAATTCTGAGGGAATGCTTTACTGTTGTGTTCAGATAAAGCCAACCTTTTGTTTGCTTTATTTGAAAAACTGTGGTTATGCATATACACTATTCTGTAAAACCAACATGGACCTTGTATACTGTTGGTGAGAATTAGCAGCTCAGTGCATTGCATGAAAGTTTTGAGACAATACCTATGTTTTTCACACACATTTTGAAGTTCTGCATACGTTTTAATGCCTGCTTGATTATTTCAAAAACAGTTAATGTGCATAATGTGGAAGAGAAACAACATTTCCGAATTCGTTCAGATGTAGCAAACATTTAACTCATATGAACAGCTGTTTCTGCTTCTTTCATTGTCTTTGTCTCCGGACTGCATGAAACACGGCCGACACTATTTGACAGGAAAGAATAATTACACATTGTCTGACTGAAAACAATTCCTGAAGACACTTGTTTTGTCGCCCACCCTCAAATTTTTTTAAGCAGTTGACAAACAGCTGGGGTTCATTCCATTATCCATACCACCATGCTAAGTGGAATGCCAGAAACAAGATTTAGTATGTCCCAATGCATAGTATGTCAAATGTAATATACCAAAAAAACCCAGGTGTCTTAATACACTGGGTTGGATTTTGCAGTATGCAAGCCAGCAAGCTTTTCTGGTCATTCTGACCCACAATCCACTGCACAGCTACGTCACATATGTCAAGCATAAAATAGCAAATAAATAAAGTTTGAGCCGCTGAGATGAGATGATAGCTCAATTTGCACAACAGAATGCAATGTTTAAGGAGCATTATTATGACAAAATAGTATGTTCCAGCAGTATGTATACTGCATAAAGCATTACATAGTTTGTGATGGCAGCTGTTCCATGGACTTAAAGCAAAAAGAAGAAGTATACAATTTGGAACCGAGCCCTGGTTTTGTTTCTGACTTCTGCTAGTCAGCTAGGTGTAAGGTAGCTTATACAGCCACATTCTGATGGCACTATTAACTACAAAGCAGTTGATGGAAACAAACCAAATATGCTTTTCTTTTTTTGTGTGACATTTCCAAATTTTGCTTCAAATTTGCTTGACATTTATATGAAAACATGGCAGCTCCTGGTTTTATATCATGGTCAGGTCACACCTTAGGGATAGTTGAAGTGTTTATCAGATTGAAAGATGCATATTTTTAGAGAATGGATTTTCATGTTTGTTCTGTTTATCTGTACTTCTCTCTAACTCTAAATATCTCAAATATCAAAATTCGTCATTCGCTTCTTGACTGATTATTTCCCCTGAAGTTATTTCTCACTCTCATAACTCTTCTCCAGTTTAACTCTGTCTCAAGTGAGATCCAAACTAAAAGTGTTGGTAACGTGTACTGGCATGATAGTGATTACAGTTACTCCCCATGTTACATGGATTCTTGTTCTATTCTCCCTTTGATCAGGTCATGTTTTCGCACTTTGTACAAAGCAGACAGAAGGTGGGGAGGTGGCATCATCATCAGCAACAACAGAAATGACAGACGTGGGGTCGTTAGACGCAACACTGAACAGCCTGCATTCAAAGTATTATCCCGTTACATGAAAAGTCATCTTTTACAACTCCTTTTGTAGGAGGCAGCAAACAATGACGGGTCATTTTGCTTTGTATTGGCCAACTTTGTTGCCGTTGTGAATCCTGTTTTGCATTATGCTGTTATAATTACCTTCGGAAATACAAACACACTGTAGAGATTCATGTACAACAGCCGGAGAGTCAGTTGCAATGTGAGCTCCATCTGCTTGATTATAATGGGTGCTGTACACACTTGTGCTTTACTCTTGCATTTTCCTTGTCCTCATCCAGACACAGGTCATTAATGCAGGAGAGGTTTTTGCCTTTGCTCATCAGTTTTTTTGACAGTTACTTTCTCTCGTGATGTTCTCTCTTTCTACAGCCTAAAATAGAAACTTTCTTTTTTTTTTTAAACATCTGACTGTCCATTGAAGGTCAAAGCAACATACCGCTGCACTGCATCCTCATATCCCTCCTGTGTGGTCTCTTTAGAGCATAAAGCTGCGTGTCATTGCTGCACCTTGCTCACTGACTGGAATGGATCTACAGTGTACCAGATTGTGCATTTGAGTTTATATGCATGCCAAGGTCAGTGTGACTCCTCCGTGAACAGGCGGGTCAGTCCAGGGTTGTGCTTGACGCTGCATTACATCAAATGGCACTCAGCTCACAGGGTCCAAAGCTGCGACTCTGATTGCCAAATGTCCTGCAGATGATTCGACATTACCTACAGAATGTATTCATTTAGTCAGCAAACTGAAACCGCAGCAATGCACTCAAGTGTAAGGTGCTTTTAGAGCCTTTGTGTAGAGGCAGATGTTATAGGAGAACAATAATAGAGAACTCATTACCGTTGAAGCTGTTATCTCTGGGAAATTCACATGAGTTGAGATTTTTTTGAGACAGACAGCTGAGATTTGGGTCTAAACGGTGCTGGCACAGATTATAATTCCTCCATCTCTTGTAAAACATTCATCACAACGCATATACCTGAGCTGGCTGAATTCAACCTCCAGTTATGAAGAACAACTACTTCGTGTTCAATCATGCAAACACAAAGAGGTGAAGGGGGAAATTAAGTGCAAGAATTTCTCCTGAGCTTCATTATTTTTGATAGAGCGAAATGCTGCCCCTGAAGACGATGTCATCATTGCCTGTTGAATGGGAGCTTGGCAGCTTTAATTTTTTTAAATAATCAAACAGTAGCAGCAGTGACAGCAGGAACAGAAGAAGAAATTATGACATAAATACTTGTCTTGCCAAGAAGAGCACTTTCTCACACATTTTAGACCACTGATTTGACTGTGGCGGCTTTTCACATCTTCTTTATAGTGATTCAACCAAGCTGCTTCTCACATTTCATCTGAAACATGCAAAGACAGTATTTTTTGTCGTTTATTATGTGCTATTCAAAATAATTTTAAGCAGTTTCTTTCTTTTAAGCTTGTCAACGACATCATGTGTGGAATCAAGACAAAACAACACAGCAATCTCTATAATGATATAAACAAACAGTGAAAGGCATGATAATAATTCCCCCATTCATTATTTTCTTCTTTTAATCAACATGACAGACCAGCTCGGCAAGTCTTAAGAAGATTTTGAAGGGACGAAGCCAAAGCAGAAGTACTTTATTATTTCTCCAGCGCGCAGAGGATTTTTAACTGCTGTTAGATGTCAACTGTTAGCTTAGAGAGCTGCGATGCTGGAGATCTGGTGGCACGTTCCCAGGAATCTTGCTGCTGGTTGCCACAGGAAGTCACATATATCTTCCTGTGACAGCCTCTGTAAAATTAGCAACATGCAGCTTCTGCTGCTCAATGTGGATGTACAGCATACGCTACCTTCCCAGGTAGCTTTGATGAGACGGAGGTACAGGAAAGCAGGGTTGCAGTCAAAATTAGACTCAGTTTTTTTGCAGACAGAGAAGGTGCTGAAATAATGTGTGCGTAGAGTGATGCAGTTCAATTCAATTTTTATTTATATAGCGCAAATTCACAACATATGTCATCTGGGGATGGGGGAGAGCAAACAGAATGATGAACATTTTGAAGATCAAACTAATTGTAAGGGAGTTCACTTCAGAATTCCTTAAATCTAAACATGGAGCAATACTATGAATTCTGACTGCACAATTACAGCCGAAACGATAATCATAATTTATTTATTTTTTTGATCAGTGCTGAGATCAGTTATTTATCACGATTATTCATTGATTTTTGGAAAACAATACTTTTAATACAATTACACCTTTAAACAGAGCACTGCTTCCCTTTCATGATGTGCTGGATTCCTGCTAATGTGCAAATCTTTGCATCAGAACAAGACTTGTCAATCACATTGCATCTCCTAGATGCAATGTGATTGCATCTAGGAGATGCAGTGAATAAAATTGTACCAACATTTTTTACCCAACATTTAATCAACCAGCAAAAAACTATACTGCATTAATGACCTGTGTAAGGTAACGTCAGGGATGCTATCCTTCATGGCCTTCAGCATTGGGGCAGTGGTGGCGCAACAGGTTAAGCCCCTGGGCTACTGATCAGAAGGTCAGAGGATCGAACCCCCACCGCGGCCACTGTTAGGCCCTTGAGCAAGGCCCTTAACCCCTGACTGCTCCCCGGGCACTGCACCACAGCATCCCACTGCTCCTATGTATAGTTAAGGTCAACTTTGCATAGGATGGGTCAAATGCAGAGAAGGAATTTCCTCAAGGGGATCAATAAAGGTTAGATTATTATTCATCGTACGGCAGTTTATGGTGTTTTTTCAGGTAGCTTAACATCACTTGCCCTAAATCTAAAATACTTCTAAAAACAGCTGATGATCTATTTCGCGGGACTAACTCTTCAGCTTCTGCTCCAGACATCCCATTTTCATTTCGCCCATCTGCTCTATGTTGTATATTAGTCTTCCGTTCTGGACTGCAGTCACAAGATCCAGGATTTTTTTATTTTTTTGCACAGGCTGCCGCTGCAGTGGTGCAGCAAGCAGCACGACGGCTCCCCAAAAGCGAAGCCAGAAACATCTTGATCAGTCAGCTGGCGGTTAGTTTAGGAAGTGCTCGGTTTGACATGCAGCGTGGATTTCTTTGAGCACTTTAAACATCAGTTCATCATGTTCATTTAATTGCAGGGAAGCCAAAATCTTGACTGAGATTTATTTTCGCTCGCTTGTGCAGCCCTACAATCATTCCCTTTATTTAATTTTTTTCTCTCCACACACGCTCAGACTTTGCATGGCTGTGCTGAATCACTCTCAATTCAACTGCAGCTGTATCCCAACAGTGTTGCGGGATTTCTACATGGGCTGTCACAGGCTGGCAGTCAGCCAGACTAGAAGGAATCTGTTCCTTTATTTCCCTTGTTCATTTGCTTGTTCATACCCTTTTCCCCTCTGTACTGGGCTAATCTGGCCTGACAGAGTGGGTGTAACATTACATAAACCCTGGAGCCATCCTGCCGCTTGCTAATTAACTCTGCTCATCAGCCATTGCTGTATGACGAGCCGCATTTAAAAAGCACCATATAGTGAACCAATGATCTTCCTGATCAAGACAGTAGGATGATTAAACAAGGAGCAATATTTGTGGTTCAGTCATACTTGTAATCCAAAGCAGGTTTGCTTCGACTTTAAGACTACAGTAGATGTACCATTTTGAATGCAATTTAAGTTTTCCAATACCCCCATCTTTACCCCGTGTTGTCTCTCTCTGGTAGTCAGGTTTCAAACAGTTGTATTTCTTCAGCATAGAGTTCTACCTTCTTCCGGAGGGGTTTGAGTAGGTGGATTATGAGAGCAAGAAAACAAACTTCAAAACAGCCCTCCCTGTCACACAGCTCGCACAGACTTTTCCCTCCTGCTGTAC
Organism: Chromis chromis; assembly: GCA_900302755.1. Lineage (NCBI taxonomy): Eukaryota > Metazoa > Chordata > Actinopteri > Pomacentridae > Chromis > Chromis chromis. The sequence goes on from OMNN01027435.1 coordinate 18,786, forward strand.
CTCCCGCTGTTTAGAATCCATTTACAGTAAAAAGAAGAGAAAAAAAAAACCCACACACACACATTCAGCCTCATATCACTGCACCGACAGTTCGCTTAAAAAAGCCGATGAACAGCTATTGTTGTCCACCGTTGTCTCTTGTTGAACAGATTAATCACAGCAGTGTTGGTAGATATTTACAACCCGGAGCACCAATTAAGAAGCGCATCATAATTATGACGGGGATGATGGAATCTCTTTCTTAAGTCTGTTTCTCGCGTCAGTTTTTGATGGCACTCAAAGCAAGCTGGTGCAAAGCTTCGAATTTGGTGCTTTAGATAGATGCAAGCGCGGTTTCATTCAGACTGAATGAGTTTCACTCCTCAGTAGAGCCGCGGCAATTAGTTGATTAACAGAAATTTAGTCACTAACTGTTTAGAAAATTGACTGTGTAAGTGAAAAAATGCGAAATGTGATGATTGCCAGGTATCAGGTATGATAAATTACTGCTTGTATGGTCTTAAATTATAATAAATTGAACATTATTGGGTTGTTGACTGTTGGTAGGATGAAAAAATATTTTAAAAATTAGGCCACTTTTGGTTCTAAGGCTGGTGTAATGGTTCTGTTTCATTGTTTTCTATTCTTATAAAGAAAATAATTGATTTATGATAACATCCATATTAACTGTTTACCAAATAATCGTTATTAGCAGCCAAACACTACAATCCATAAATGGAAGAGTCCAAGTTGCCCATAAATTTGTACATTAGGTGATAATTATTATTAGTCAAAGAAAAGTTCACACGTTTTACATCACCAGATTTAATTGGATGATATATTAAGAGACCAAAAATAGTCTCTGTTGGTGTGTATTGTTCTCATGTCAGTTTGTTTTATTCATGCTATTCATCTGAACTTTATTTGCACAGAACCAATACCTGCATCTGTCACTTCTTGGCCTTCCAAAGACGTGTCCTACATTGTTAAGCCCCCCGACTTTAAATTTAATTTCCATGTCAACTCCGGCTGCTCAGTCGAGGGCTTTCAGCAAAAGTCTGGAAACGCAATCAAACTATTCCCAATATTAATTCATTTGTTTGCATTTGAATGCACTGTACATGCCCCCAACGCTCGCTCTGCTTGATGAACTCATTCGCGGCGATGACAGCATCATTAAGCAACATATTGCGAAGCCCCAGCAACGCGACCGCAAGGCCCCCGGATCCAGACAACAGTGAGCATGTGCTTGTTGCGAGCTGAGTCAGCGCAGTCAGTGCAGCGAGTGTTGGCTGATGTCCTAGCGCTTCAGCTGAGGTTGCTTCTCAGGTGAAAAGCTGTGAAAGCTGCCACGGCCCGTGTCTCCATCTCTTTGGAAACACTCGGAGAGAGTGTGACTCAAGCTGCCTCAGTCTGACATGCAGCAGACAGTTACCCCCCCAGGCTCCATCCTCTCCTTCAAACACTGCCACGTTCTGAGGCTTTCTCTGGTAAACACTTGTATGTGTTCACAGGGCTCCGCATCTAATTTTCACGCGGTTAGAGATAGGATATCGACCATTACTCTTGTGGTATTTCGTGTTTGGGTGTTTTTGTTATGTTGCAAAAATGCATTTTAATATATCAAAAGCGGTTGCAGATGAGCGCGGGGAGTTTTCGTGGAACAAATGGGAAGAAATCGCCCATGCATTATCCAATTAGGTAATTCAGTGGGTCACAAAAGTTTGTGACAGTGCTGAATAAATAGCAGTGGACTAGATAGAATTGGGTGAGGAAAAAGGCACCAATATGGAATTTCAGGGAGAACTGATAATATTAATCTTGCAAATAGAAAAACGGCCAATGGTGTTTTTCTGTTTATCAAGTTTATTTTATTAATTAAGCATCAATATTTAAAAAGCCTTCACAAATCCTAGATAAAGGAATGCAATTATTTATTGAACTTGTCGCGATAAATCGAATCCTTGCTCCGGAAGCCATTAAAGCATCTTGTAGTCTTATCATTTTTGGATTAATTAATTGGTCACCTAAAGCTATTGAACTATCAAACTGGCTTGTTGCATCTTTCATTGTCTTCCTTTCGTCTGCCGCTGATGTGCAGATACCCTCTGCTCGGGAGGAAAAAAAGGGGAAGAGTTGGTCTCAAAGTCTCAGAGAATTTGACAGATTCTCAGATAAATGGCTAATTAGGCTCAATTGTTTTATAATTAAAGTTCATCTTTTGCTCATTTAAGACAATTGGCTATTAACATTGTAAGTGGAGTATGTCTGTGTAAAATAAACCAGATGTGGGTTAAGGCTTCAGAGTGCAGCTATTTTGGTTCCACATCTGTCAAAGATTTTCCATTGGCCACACCAAATGGTTTCGAGTGGTGTGCCTGACATTTAGCAGCTCTGTCCTTGCATTAAAAGTTACATAGTTTAATAATTAATAATAACTGCCAAATCAAAATATTGCAGTCTAGAAGGACTCTTGACTGTTCAAGCTTGCTACTTCTGTGAGATACTGTGATGTATGTGGCTCATCTTCCCCTTGCATAGATGATTGTGAGTTAAAATGGTCAGAAAAGTATGCTGATTTGCATCCTGCAAAGTGAAAGTGGATGCAGTAGAACATCTTGGTATTTTTGGCTTTTGACATACTATATATTGGGACATACTGAATCTTTGGCTTATTATATACGATGGCAGTTCTGCTCTGCGAGTTGAAATGGTTCATTCTTCTGCTCCTCTCTGCTGCTCTCGGCACTAATAAGATCCTCCTGCCTGCTCCTTTAAAATACGGTTCTCTGTGCTTTGACTCACAGATGTTTCTATAGTTTGTGGCTGGCCCATTAGATTGAGTGCAGTTTGGTTTCCATTTTAGCTTCATGATATTTTCAGTAAAAGTGAAAACTGCATATATTACTGACACTTGTTCATGCTGGTTTGGCTGAGACAGTTTTCTTTCTCTTTTCTTTTCATTATTAGAGGCAATAGTGAATATTTGGAAGGTCTCAATGTCATTTGTGCACTTTATCGGTGTTATTACATTCTGTTAATGGTGTTTACTGTTATTTGACAACTTTCAGCACTCTGGCTGTTTCCTTCCATTACAAAGAATTATCCCATCTCATTTGTGGTGCCAGCTATGAACACAAAAGATTGTTTCTTTTGGGAGAGGTCGGCCAGTAGCGCCCAGTAATTATGAATACACTGTTGACCAGTCGGTAATAGACCCACCACTCGTCCCTGCTGCTAGTTGCACCCCTATTGTCCATGCAAATTCTCAGCCCTTTTGTACTATTTGTTCTCCTGTGGGAGAGAAGCTGGAGCAGGCAGATTATTACACGGGAGTTTTTCTTTTTCTTGTCATGTGTCACTGTCGGGAAAAAAACAGAGCTCCCGCTGTGTCACAGTGTTTTCATAACACAGTGCTGAAGCTCACCGGTTACAGTTATTACTGAGGTGCCAAAAGCACAGTGAAATATTTTGGGTGCAGCTAAATGAAAAAGTTTGGCGCGTCAGTGCAACTAATGTAAGAATTAAGTCCTGATGGTTGGATTAGACAAGGATGTTACTTTTCTGAAAAGTTTTCTTTTGTTTGTTGAACAGGTGTTTGGTAAGTTACTCATGATGTCTTTGTTACTTATGTAATTTATTGAGCATGAGTGTAATAAACATTGTCATTATCGACTATGGATTTAAATTTTGAACCGTTTTCTTAACCGATAGTCAGCAACTGTATTAATTGATAATACATTTGGCAGACACGGGCTGTTAGTTTGGCGGACATAATTGGGCCTAATATCAAAGTGACGGCGTTTTAGTTCATTTTCAGCTCACATTCAACACAAGAACCGGTATCCATTAAGCGTCGCAAGATACCTTCTCATGGTTGCACTTTACTAGCTGAACTCCCACAATGCTCTCTGCTCGCCAACATGCAACTGCCAGTAGTCCAAGAGACCACTTCCTCTGGTCGGTACTGTGCTAAACAGTAAGAAGATCTATCTGGTGGAATAATCAGGTACTACAGCTAATCTAAAAGACATTTTCTGACATGCACGTCTTTTGTTATTGTTGCATTATCAGTTCATATATTTTTAATCGATTAAAGTATTAACAATTAATCATCAACATTAAACATCCCCAAATAAAAATCTGACCTAAAAGTATTATTCTCTCCGCTGTATCCTCTGAAATTATACTGCTTTTCACTGTAAACGTGAGGAGCCCTGGTGCTAACTAGCAGTGATGGAAAGCGCAGAGCACAGAAACAGAGGAGAAAATAACATTCACAATTGGATTTTAAGCGTGCTCCACATTATCGGGCGCAATTATCATCTGAAATTCCTTTATCAGAACAATAACAATGATTAAATTTTCTTAATTATCAGCTAATATCATACAGGCCGGCGCTTTATCATGTATCCCTCACAGCGAGTTCATCACTTGTTATAGATAAGTGAAGAGTAGGGTTTGTGGGTGTGATATTGCCTGGAACATAGAGCAGCTTCTTTTAAAGTCAGAGGTCTGTAGTTTGACAGTGGTAGTGTTAAACATTATTGGCACCTCCAACAGTTGTTGGCACGCACCAGCAGTATTAGTAAAGTTGGCAGCATAAGAGGTGAGCCAGCTTAAAAATAATGAGCTGTGTGAAATGTAAAACGTTCACTATATGTTCTGTCACATTTATTCCCTCCGGTCGCTGCTTTTGGCTGCGTGCATTCAAGGTCCTTGGTTCAATACAATTTCCTCTTGTCATGACCACTGACAAAGGAAGATTATTCAGTGAGGAGTGAATTAGAGGTTGTAAAAGGAGCTAAAAATAGCAGTATTTTCAAGGAACCGAAGTGCATTAAAGACCTTCCCATGGTTCTCGTCGTAATTCAGATGGTATTGCTTACTTTAAAAGTTGCAATATAGTGTGCTTGACATTAATGTGCCGGAGCGTGTGGCGGCAGTAAGAAAACATCTCGTAACTTTAGGTTGGTGCCCTTTTAAAAGTGCATTCCACGGTGATTGATCACTTAAAAAGAGAGAGCTGTCCTATAACTGCATTTTGTCAAATGGTTGAAAAGGTTAAATGGATGCCTATTTTGTGCCTTAACCCTAACAACAGAAGGCAGCGTACTGTTGGAAGACTGCAGTGCGTATGTTGCAGATTATCGTGTTTGGTTTTGCTTGTAATAGCCATGTTTGCTCTGTGTTTATAAGCTCAGTCATCATTTGATCGAGACAATAAAACATGCAGGGAGCAGCCAACATAACTGCTGAGCTCTGATTATGATTAAGAAGAAGAAACAGATTGGAGTGGTTTAATTGTCATCACATTTATTAACGCTGATGGAGATTATGCATACAATTAGGTGACCTGAAATATGTCTCCAGTTTGTCATTTGTCCAGGTTGTCATGTTATATGGATATACAGAAGAAAAGGATTTAATAATCAGTCTATCCAATCTTTAGCGGCTGTCGTATTTTTACTCAGTGTGGGCCCATTTTATACTTCAATATAATATATAGTATAAGTCCTGTACCAAAGAGTGCAAAATTATTTA
>OMNN01027436.1:0-24956 GCA_900302755.1 Chromis chromis
ATAACTTTAATCGACAGTCACATTTCAAAAACTGACACTTTTATTGTCCAATTAAGTCAAAATCTAATTTTAGTTTTTGCAGAAAATTAGCATCATTAACTCACTAAAAACTACTTAAAGTGTAATGTGTGGATCTATAAACACTTTGTCCCTTGTGCTCTTCAGGATTAGCGAGGCAGAGTGCCAAAACAAAGCAGGAGCCCTCCTACTCCTAATGTATTTAAAGTGACACATTAACGGGATAAACAGTCCCCTTATCTGCTGAGTGCATAGGCTTCTTCTAAAACGCTACAATCCCATTAACAAGACCTGTTCTTATTTCACATCTCTCTCATTCGCCATTACTATAATGTAAGGCTTGTCCACTGATGGGAGTTGTCCGCCAGCGCCAGTGTGGGAGGTTTAGATGTAATAATACACACGTCAGGATTTACTAATCCTTTGTTTTGGCCCCTTCGATTGAGACCTGGGTCAAATAGGAAGTGCACTTACAGCGCTCATGTCAACTCCGTGCCAAGGAAATATAAAAATAAAAAAATAACATCTGAAAATATGTACAGTAGATATTGTTACGACCAAATAATGCTTATGCCCTCATGGTGTGTGATGTGACAGATGAAACCAATGTATTTTTTTTTTCTGTAAAATAATTCCTTCTGTTAAATGTGTTTGCATAACCTGCTGTATCAAGTCAGTTTATCCATTTAATGTAGTATTTACTGAGAAGTAAATTAGGTCAGCCACCGTTTAACTGATCTGCATAAAGTCTTGCTAATGTCAGTCTGTTTTGACACATGATGCAAATCTAGAAAGCAATGGAGTGCAAAAGAATGTTCTATGGATAAATGCTGGATTGGTTGTAGAAGAGATACCTTTAAAACGAATGTCATTAGCTCAGTAATTAAATGAGTAAGAAGAAAGTAATAGTGTACATTATGAAAAGGAACTGGGAAATATGCACTTCCATTGACTAGATTAACAGATAAAAAATAGCAGCGCAGGCCTACTTCAAAAGCACCACTATGTTTCAGCCATATTGCACCGGACAAATGGACCTGAGTCATTCACAGGAAATGGCTTTGATGTCAAAACGATTTCCCAATGAGAAGCTGTGGCAGACTTTGTCTACATGGGAGTCATCTTATTTATTTCTGGCTTAAGATTTGAATAAATCCTGCAGTCTGCTTCATATGTTACACCATCTCGGTCTCACTGATCACAGCTGGCGCATGGTTTCCATCATGGTCCTGCTTGGATGGTGGTCAGAAGGCCAACAGTGATAGCCTTTACCAGCAGTGACCTGACAGTGGACCATGATGTGTTCAGTGTGCCCAGCTGAAAATGGACTAATTAAGGAGGAATGTCAATGGGAATTGTCCGTATCCCAGAATGCAGCTGTGTAGGAGGAGAAAATCTTGGTCATGGATTTGGTACATAATGGATTCTGACTGTCAGGGATCACCAGATGGGATGTCTGTAGTCAACTGGTGCTTGGTCAGGTGTGTCTTCTATTCTCTTACTGGATCCTAAACTCACTAACCTTACAGTGGAATAGATTGTGGATTCAAAAGCAAGTCCTGCTCTAATAGTTGCATCCACTTCAATTACTTTGCTGAAAATGTTTCAATGCTGGCAGGGCTGGGCCTTAGACTATCAACAAAATACATATACACTCACTGGCCACTTTTTTTAGGTACACCTGTTCAATTGCTTGTTAACACAAACAGCTAATCAGCCAATCACATGGCCGCAACACAATGCATTTAGGCATATAGACGTGGTCAAGACAACTGGGTGAAGTTCAAACCGAGCATCAGAAAGGGGAAGAAAGGGGATTTAACTGACTTTGAATGTGGCATGGTTGTTGGTGCCAGACGGGCTGGTCTGAGTATTTCAAAAACTGCTGATCTACTGGGATTTTCATGTACAACCATCTCTAGAGTTTACAGAGAATGGTCCAAAAAAGAGAAAATATTCAGTGAGCGTCAGTTGTGTCGACCAAAATGCCTTGTTGATGTGAGAGGTCAGAGGAGAATGGGAAGACTGGTTGGAGATGATAGAAAGGCAACAGTAACTCAAATAACCACTCATTACAACCAAGGAATGCAGAATACCATCTCTGAACGCTCAACACGTCCAAGTTTGAAGAAGATGGGCTACAGCAGCAGAAGACCACACCGGGTGCCTCTCAATTTCAGCTGCGACAATCAGATAGTAGGGTCAGAATTTGGCGTAAACAACATGAAAGCATGGATTCATCCTGCCTTGTATCAACGGTTCAGGCTGGTGGTGGTGGTGTAATGGTGTGGGGGATATTTTCTTGGCACACTTTGGGCCTCTTAGTACCAACTGAGCATCATTTAAACGCCACAGCCTACCTGAGTATTGTTTCTGACCATGTCCATCCCTTTATGACCACAGTGTACCCATCTTCTGATGGCTGATTCAAGCAGGATAATGCACCATGTCAGAAAGCTCATATCATCTCAAACTGGTTTCTTGAACATGACAATGAGTTCACTGTACTCCAATGGCCTTCACAGTCACCAGATCTCAATCCAATAGAGCACCTTTGGGATGTAGTGGAACGGGATATTCGCATCATGGATGTGCAGCCGACAAATCTGCAGCAACTGAGTGATGTTGTCATGTCAATATGGACCAAAACCCCTGAGGAATGTTTCCAAAACCTTGTTGAAAGTATGACATGAAGAATTAAGGCAGTTCTGAAGGCAAAAGGGGGTCCAACCTTTTACTAGCAAGGTGTACCTAATAAAGTGGCTGGTGAGTGTATATGTACATTGACATATCTCAGCAAGGCATTTAGGTCTTAACATGATCTCTGGATTGCTGCTACGTCCCTCAGGCTTTTTTTTTTCCGCCATAATTGATTTTGTCACAGCACTGAGAAGGACCACTTTGGAAAAGTACAAAATAAATCGTTTTGTAACTATTTTCTTCTTAACAGGAATTGATTTAGCTTGATATGACACCTCAGCAGCTGCTTGCAGGAACAATCTTTCTGCCTGGCTGTGGTGACATATTGCATGAAAGTGTTAATCAGTCTCAGCTATGAAGTGGATTATTTTGCACCACTCTCTTGCTCTGTAGTTTTTACAAGCATGGCCCTACAGTAAAAAAAAAAAAAAAAAAGTGCATCATTTAATGGCTCCCATGTCAAGACTGTGGTGAAGCCAAATTAGTATGCTGGATAGGGGAGACATCATTACGGATCTAATATGCACAACACAACGAAATCAGCAGTCCATCATGGGTAAACTTTTGAAAATGATGGCCCTGCACAGACGACTTTATTACTACTGGTCCACCACTGTTCTTTTTGTGCTGAAGCAACATTAATTGGAGCGTAATTACTGACTAAACATTTTGTGTTTATTTCTGAGACTAATAAACAAAAAACAATTCAAGGAATTCTACAATTTAAATTAATCATTTGAAACATTATAATGTGTGTCTGATCATGACATATTTTTGTTCAGATTGGGGTCTTATACTTAAAGGAAGAAAGTTTGGTATAAACACTACTGACAAAGTTTGCTATCCTGATTTGAATGTTTTTTGGAAATTGATACCGAGCTATAAATCCTCGATTTGCCACACTTTAACCTTCACCCTGTTCTACACAGCACTTTGTCATGTGTACTTTCTCTATAGAGCACTACCCTGCAACTTAAAAGAGGTGTTTACTTAACCCAAAGAGATTACTATTCCGTCTTGCACAGGACTAAAAGCCTGAGAATTATTTGCAGCTCTGCCACCGTCGTGCCATTTTTCACCGGCTCGTTCCATAAATCTCTGTCGCAACTTTCATGATGAGTAGTCCTCGCTGGCAGCCTCCCATCTGTGTGTCCCTTGGCTGCTAGTTCCAGGGCACAACCTCTGCTGCCATCAGTAATCTCACAGTCGTTTGATTCATTTCTTTTTGGGCGACTTTTTGAAATACTTAAATGTTCAAGCTCTGGTTCCTTAAACTGTCCCTCTTGTTGCAACACCTAAAGCACAGTGTTGACTACATTTTTTAAATTTCATTCTCAACTCCTGGATTTTTGAAACATTTGTTTGTCCATTACCATGTTATCCTTGGATGTGTTGCATCTTTGCAACCAGTGTGCTCATCCATCTTATCTCCCCCCTGCTCTCCTGGGAGGTATGTTTGTTGTCTGCGTGTAGCTCAGTGTGGGTTTCCTTTTCTAAAGAGATGTAGTTTCGACTGACAACCTGCTACCCCGGCTGCCCTTTCCCATCCCTCCAGTCATTTCTGCTTTTTCTTTGTCAACTGAGCACTGTGTTTGTGGTTGATACTACTGTAGTAAGTCTAAAAAAAAGTACAAAATTCATACATCCTACTGTATTGATCAAACCTTCTCATGACCCTGCCTGTCATCATAGAAATCTCCCCACGTGTGCAAGCTTAGTCATTCTGCAAATAAAGCAAATGATAATGCAGTTTTATGAAAAACCGGTTCCAATTTATCCTGACAATGATGCAATTAACATGATAAATAAAATAACTAAGACAAAAAATGTGGCAGGATTCAGTCCTTGGCAAATAGGGACTATGCACGGCTCCAGAGAAACAACACCACTGGATTTAGCTGGGCACACATCATGTCCAACACTGGCACTGATATTTGCAAGCCAGTCTAGAACATTATACCAAACCCTCTCCAAGTGCTTGAACTGTAGGAGTCCTCTCCAAAACTGAAATGTCTGGGCATGAAACTATTGCCTCTGTCAATCAAATCCGATCTAAAAGCATTTTATTTGCTAATGAGCAATGGCTGGGGGCCAGCAGGTAGAGCTACTCCTTTGTGTTTTGAAAGAACTTGTGCCATTTCACAAGGTCCTGTGGTTTCCTCTCATCCAAGTCATGGACAGATTATTGGGAGGCTGCTAAAACTGTTCATCTGGAGCAATGACAGCGATTCAAAGCTGAAAATCGCTACACTAATTGAAATGGGTGCATTGACTCTCTTAGTAAGCCCCATTGTTTTCTCTTTCTCAACTGTTCTCCTCTTTCTTTCCCCTCTTAGAAACCCCTCTTCATCTGTCAATGCAGGTTTATGGTATGGGGAAAATATGCACAAAATCTGCTATAAATATGCCACTATAAATAATGAGCCTATGCTGATTTTTAAGAGTTAATTAATTTCCTGTGGGCATGGCTGTGTCTTGCCTGATTAATGATGGTAATGCCATTGGCATGCTGACTTGGGTCCCCTGTCACTGGAGATAAATCAGTGGTGCACTGAGAGGCGTCATGCCCCAGCTGTGCCCAACATGTTCACTTTAACTGGCTTCCTGACCTACGACACAATTAGGGGGTGACCGTGGATGTGCATCGTCATAAGTCAAGTACTTTGTTACTCACAAGACAGAAGGATGCTGACAAGTGTCTCAAATGGATCCCTGTATCTTAATTTGCTGGATATTTTCCTTATTTCGTTAACACATATTAACTGTGGTGGTGTTTGTGGTACAATAAGTGCCATTCAATCCACTAACACTCAAAGACTGGTCAGAACTTCACTCAGGTAATGTCAACAATCTACACGGATCACTATATGATCAGGAAAAGAGCTAGATAACCTGTCTGCTGACATTAACCACAATAAATTCTTGCAGACTAGTGATGCCAGTGTTCTACCCTTTGTGATCTATAACCACCAAGCAGAGAGCCTGCTACAAAGATGAGAAAAAAACTGGGACTAGACCCGACACATATTAGGTCATGTGCGTTGGATTTGTGTGAATCTCTCGGGTTTAGGTCCTGTACTCTTTTTAAAAAAATGAATGTCATCAGGCATTATCAGCCAAGCAGGCTTGCTACAGTGATAAAGTAAAGTTTCTGCAATCCTGAAATATATGACTTATCTTAAATATTTAGAATCACTGTAAGTAGCATCACAGTGATGAAGCAAAAAGCAAGTATGTGGAGGTCCAGGTAACTTTTATAGCTTGTCATCTGAGCCCACGCCCCATCTCACGCTACAGCTAATGTGGACTGTTTTTAAGATTCTATTGTTATGCAACACACCTCCAGGAGTGCACTGAGGTCACTTCCTGGACTGCATGGTATCTCCGTGACAAGATGAGAGAGACAGCTGAGGGTGTGGCGATTTCAGTCCAGCAGTCTTGGTGCCAAGAACGAACATGTTTTGCATTTAGTTTTTTTTGTGTTCCATTTTATGTGGTGAAGGCACACCTGCATTTTTTTTTTGGCATGAAGCACCAGACTGTGACAACATAACCACAGTGGTGTCTGTGCTTATGGGCAAATTGACAAAAAAAAAAGAAAACGACAAAAGTTTTGATTAAATTCTCTACTGCAAACCAAAAGGTGCAGCTCACACGATTCCAAGAAAATTCGTACATCAATTACCATATCTCTCTCCACTAATAACCCCTGCTGGTCCTTCACAGATGTCTCCACCCAGGACACCAAGGACAATGGCTTCACACACCATGTTCTTTTTAATAAGTGTGGCTAAAGTAACACCTGGAGCTCTGCATTTTAATTACAGTACAGGTAAAAGTGTCACTTAGATCACAAACATCATCTGACAGAGATCATTCGAGTCAGATTTTATTGTGGTAATCCTAGAAACAAGGGTGTCATTTCCTTTAAAACAATCCAATTTAAGCACAGGTCCAGATTTATGTTGCAATGTGAAGATTATGTTGAACTACATGCTTAAGTTTAAGGATGGAAGTAAAAGGTGCGCAACTCTAACTTTGATGGTATTACCTGCAGATGCTTATGGATCATTGTGATCACAAATAAAAGGGCAGACTATTACACACAGGAAACATGATAATGATGGGATCTTTAACTTCTCAAAAGGGAATTTAAAAGTGAAATATACCTAAATAGGTATAATCTGCTTTAGCCAGGATATTTCAGCTCATATTTTGAAACTGTACATCCCAGACAACATTATCCGTCATGACGGTGAGAGCCCTAAAAGCATATGAAAGTAGTGATTGTGATCATCACAACCTCTTACACTCCCACCTGCAGTGTGTGGTAATCACATTACTGCACTGCACAGGGTGCACTTAACTGCGATCTGCACTACATTTCTATGTTCACAAAAAGAAGTGGTCCTGATCACAGTCCAGCTATAAAACTAACTAAGCAGTCTTTATTTTCCTAATACCAACTCTACCTTAAGGACACCTAAGTTGTCCTTGAGGAACAAATGTATAGACATGTTGGCACTACACATGGAAAAGACACTGTTATTGAACATAAGAAGGGCTGTTTCAGAATCATCCAACATCAAGATACAGTCGAGTAACAGTGTCGGCGATAAAAGTGGTTGTTAATCCCACACAAAAAGTCAGCTGATGAGGTAAAATGAATTTACATGTTCTAACATGGTTTCCTTGAGAAATAAGGACATTTCAGACACACCTCAAGAGCACTTTACCTCCAGACTAAAAGCTACAAATCATTTCTCAATCCAAAGGGATGACTGTATAGCTAAGTGCCTTTATTTATATCAAAGAAGGGTTTTATAAAAGTGATGTGCCTACTTATGAGTAGGTAGTCGAAAATGTAGGCTCAACAGAGCATAATAAGTAGTGGAGCTGCAGTCATGATGAAAAAGCAGCAGTTGTGAGGGAAGGCAGCTGGCAAAGACAGTGTGGAAGCAAAACTTTATACATCGAGAGACACTGATTGTCTTACAAGCCTGATGAAGAATTCAAAGAAATGATCAGGTTAATGAACAACATTCCAAAAAACTCCATGGTCACATCTTCATTTAACTGAGCATGGCCATGAAGACGTAGAGAGTTATTCACTGCTTGTCACAAGGTATAGAGTTTACCAAGGTGTTTGAATAGAGGGAAAAAACATATTCCTTCCATTTCAGCACATTCTTTTGGTATATTCATCACTCAGTAAGTCGAACTTGAGATTGAAAAGGCAGCTTGAAGCTTTTAAACATTTGCAAAATATTACGGACTCCAAAATTCTCTCAGGGTCTAGTAGGCATGATCCAGCAGGCATTAATTAACAGGGCCCAGTGTCACAGGAAAATATAAACACTGGAAATGATTATCACCTACCCAGACACCATGACAACACCAGTAGCAGTGGTGGAAAGTAACTAAATACATTTGTTGAAATACTATTTTGAGGTACTTGCACTTCACCTCAGTAATTCCATTTAATGCTACATTATACTTCCATTCTTCTACATTTCAAAGGGAAATATTCTACTTTCAACTCTCCAACATTTATTTGACAGCATGTGTTACTAGTTACTTGAAAGATAACAATTTTACACACTATTTAAGATCAAACCAGTGGTTTCCAACCTTCTATCCTTCTGATGTCTTATCAAAAGCAGTGTGTAGTCAGGGTTACATTTCATATCTCTATGAGGTCCAGCTCCACCAAAACTTTTCAAATGGTTTCATGTGTTAAATCAAAAAAGAAAGTTTAGGGGAAATAGTCGAAAACCTGAAAAATAGACTTTGCTTCTATTATTCACCTCATATTCCCTTATATTCATCTGCTGTCCAAATATAAAATGTATATAAGGTAGTTCAAACTAGCTTTACCTGCAGAAGCTACAACAGTAACATGCTACTGACACACTGATGGTTAAATACTAAAAATCTACTACTTTAATTAAATTATGCTGCTAACACTTTTTTTCATACAGGTCCTTTTCTAATAGAGTATTTAAAACTGCTGCATTGGTAGTTTTGCTTGTGTAAAGGATCTGAATACTTATTCCACCACTATGAAGTAGAGGGAAATCAGAGTCTGACAAACTAAAAAGTGGATTGAAAATCTCTCCATTTAAATGACACAGTGACTAAAAAGAAGCAACGTTTGCTGTCAAATATCAAAGAAAACACAGCTATGGCTCATAGCACTGGATGTGATTGGCAATAATTCTAGCTGCTTATTGTCACCCAACCAGTCAAGTTGCAGTGTGCATCCATGTCTGTCTAGTCTAGACCTTTGACCATTTGGCTATAATATGGCATTGTTTCATCAATTGATCCTATTAGGCATTTGTGTGAGATTATGTCACATATCACATATTTTGTGAGGTTGCAGTGATCTCGACCTTTGACCTTAAAATTCCAATCAGTTCAGCTTCCTGTTCAAGTGAGCGTTTGTGCCAAATTTGAAGGCATTTCCTCAAGGTGTTCCTAATATATCACATTCACAAAAATGGAACATTTGTGAGGAAACAGTGACTTGACCCTTGCTCTTTAATGATCAAAATCCAATGTGTTTATTCTGAAGTCCAAGTGAATGTTCATGCTAGATTCAACAACATTCAAGATATATGTTGTTCATGAGGGTGGGACAGACAAACGGACAGACAACCAGCATTTCTCTTTAATTAGTTCCTTCAAATATCAAACAATTCTAATTTGCGATGGGGTATAGAACGCAAAATCAAAAACCCTTAAAGCGTCACTTAACTGTGCTAATTAAGACTTAAACACTGAAACTGCCTATAAATGGAATACTGCTAATATCCTATAACTCTTCCCAAACAGATTAATCCATAACAAATAATCCAAAAATAAATGGTTTCCAACCATCCCTAATGTCCTCAGCGCGGTGTCCACCTCCTTGTGAAATGAATAAAAAACTAAAGACCTTAATCCCTTCTAATTCCTCTCTTTTGTTTTCCCCTCCGTTCTAGATAAATAAATAAGTAGAGAATCGGAGTCAACTTGGCATGGTATACTTTATTAGTGTAAGAGGCTTATCGTCAGCATATGAACCCAGTTCCAATATCACTCAGTACTGTATAAGCTTCCAACTCTGGATACTGACAACACTGACAATGAAAATGAAAAGTGAAAGAAGATTAGGAAAAGCTGCAGAGGACCACAGAGACTTCAGAGGCATGGTTGATAGAAAGAGACGGAAACATCATGAAAAGTTCATGCAACAAGTACAGCGGAAGATGGTCTACCTGACAGGCTATCCTTACTACAAACATCCACGCTGACATCTATTCTTTAGGGAGGAGACGGTGAGAATATCTGTCACCTATTCTTTGCAGGCAATGAATCTTTGATTATTCTTGTGCCAAGTCAACTGGTCCCCTTCATTACTGCTGATAAATAATCATTGGTACTGTTAGAAAAGACGAATCTATATCTATTCATCTAGCTCTCCTTTGAAGCCAAAGGGAAGTAATGCTTCACAATCTTATGGTCATTTAATGTCAGCTACTTTTCTCCCTTTCATTTGTATTGTTATGCGGCAGTTTATAAGACTGCAGGCTGCACTGCAGTGAGAAAGACGAATAACAGTGGAGCCATAAATTCTAACATGGCAAAAAAATGTACAATTGTGGGTGGGTGGCTGGATGGCTGGATGGATGGCTGGATGGATGGCTGGATGGCTGGATGGCTGGATGGCTGGATGGATGGATGGATGGATGGATGGATGTTGTATGAGGTCTCTTTCCCTATTGAGAAGAAGGCTGAATCTGCTGTATTTATTATCCAACAGGGTCGATACTCCCTGGACAGGGACCTACCAAGGACAGTGCATTAACTGTGTCAGATCGAATAATGCCAGGAATGCGGCACATACAGTCCATGTGAGAGTTATTTGTCTTCCAAAAAGCAGAAGGAAAAAATATTACCAATTGGCATTTATATTCTCACGCTGAGCAATGTTGGGAGTTGGAGCAATATGCTGCTTGTCCCCTGAAAATATCATTGTTGATTGTTGCACCATCACAGCAGTTCAATCACCAAATCTTTTTGTAGGGTTTCAAAAACACACTGCTGTCTGCAGTGAATCAGGTTAGATAAGAACAAAAGCTAAAACAACTGGGTTGGTTAGACAGTGGAGAGGCGATATGTCAGAACTGCGCTGAAAAAAGCTAGAAATATAATGGCAGCTGAGATGTATTAAAATCACAGTGGTGAAGTACACACAAGTCTGAAGAGCAATCATTTGCCACTTACACGGCTTGACTTTGGTGGTGTTAGAGCTTAATAAAATGCACTCAGCAGTTTATTCGAGGACAGCTTGCAAGTTTGAGTAATAACTCAAGTTTAAAATTTACTAAAATGATAAATCGATGAAAAAAACTTCAACATTGCACAATAAATATATACACTTTTGGCAAAGTAATTGAGAACAAAATAACATAACTGCTGACCTAAACATAGCCAGAGAGATATATAAACGGTGGAAGAAAAAACCCTCACAATTTCAAATGTAAAAATGCTGCTTACATTACTGGGATTCCATTTTTGGAATTGGCTGAACAGGCGACTGCATTTTCAGAACAGTACTTCCCCATTAATGGGCAGTGAGAGGCAAATACATTACCCACTTTTTATTTATCTTCTAACCTCTCAGTAGTTCCCAGCAGGCATACCACTATGTCCAGAAAAGCTAGAGCTCTGGTTTCACCACATGTTCTGACCTCTAGAAACCAAAGACACTGACCATAAACTGCTTTTTCATGACCCTAGCTCAAATCAATAGAATCCTTTGGGATAATATCAACATTACACCACCATTCTGGCAGCAGAGAAACAATGTGAGGAGCAGGAGGGGGGGATTACCTGCTGGCCACTGGGTAATAGAGTTTTCCCCTGTCAGGCTCACAAAAATGGTCAACAGAAGAAAATGGCCAAAAAAGAGACCCTTGAGAAAGAGAGCAAGAAAAGAAAGAGAGATGGCAGAGAAAGACTGTGTGCATAGCTTGTGATCCAGCAGCAAGATGTAAAACGTGGAAGATGATTCAGGAGAACGAGGGTCAGAAAAAGTAGGGAATAGATACAAAAATAAAGAGAAACAGTATGGAGGAGAAAGGGCAGGGCTGAGAGATAGTACATCAGGAGACACCGCAACCTCAACAGCAGAGGACAGACACAGCCTTTTGACCACAGCCTAGAGCCTCATCTCCTGCCGCTTATTGAATCCCCTATTTGTCGATAACAGTATTTCCTGCCAAAGAAAATAGTGCTGGGAGCAATTACTTCAGTGAGCCTGTCAATTTCATTTTGGGGGGTTAGGGGAGCATTGAGGCTCATTCCCTCCTCCTCTATCACCTCTGTCTCCCTTTCTGTATGCCATGGGGAGTGAGAGAGTGCCGCGCCTTCTATCGAGGGCAGGGCAGGGAGACAATGCCAAGGCGGCTGCACCTCCACATGTCATCTTCACCTGTAATGAGCCTATAACAAGCTGGCAGCTTCCTCAGTGCCCAGTGCTCGGCACACTCAGGCAGACTGATAGATACATTATTCAGCTTCTTTGTCAGCTTACTGGAGAACCACATAAGCAGTAACATGTCTGGCCTGGAAGCTAGCGCTGGGAGATAGCTTCCAGGCCAGACATGCTTCTCCCATTCAGTCAGACCTGCTACCCCACTCTCTATCTTTCTCCAGCTCAGGCACAAACACAATCTTTAAAATAATGTTTTCCTAACTCTCTGACAGTGTTATGTGCTTCAAAGGTGCAATTAGCAAGCAATTTTTCAATGATTTCTTAAAATGGCAATTATGAAAGCCATGCAAAGCTTTGTGTATGAGTCTTGGGCTTCCCTTTATTGTAAAATCACGACACCAATGTATTCATTTGAAATACATGACTCATCGCAGGTAAGGCACTTGTGGTACTAGAGTACAAATGTTCATATCAGACAATAAGTCTTTCTCTGAGCTGCAGCAACCAAGACTATAGCAAAAAAAGAAATCCTTATAGTTTCACTGACTTGACTATTTGAATTTGACACAATAACAAAATTATACTTTGTCCAAATACTGCTTACTCTTGTGAAAAAAAAACTGTTTTAGACAGAAGCCATGAATATGCCGTATCTCCTTCATCCTTTCCTTGTAACTGAATTTGTGACGAACAACATTATCACTTTGCAAGGTGCACTTATGAGCAATTGCATATATTAAGTCTTCCATACTGTTCTTCTGATGTCATTGATCAAAACATATTAAAACATATGCCCCCCACCTTGCACCCCTAAAAAGTCAGACAAAAAGTTCTAGATTACTGAAAGATCTAATTACTGCTTCTTTGTGCGTAATTAATGAAAATTACCAGAGCACCCTACCGCTTTATGTAAAAATAATAAAGATAGAATCTGAGCAATTAGAGCATATCAAGCTGCCATGTTATAACTTAATTTCCTGTTCATTAAGGGTTGATAGATTACTTGCAAGAAAAAGATACCACAAGAATGGGGAATACACAGTTCTTCAGGTAGAACCAAATGTCACACGTCCCATTATGATTCAAACATGACCTATGAACAATGCTCAACACAACTGTGCAAGGAAATAGGGTTTGCACAACAGTCACAAAGAAACCAAGCTGAGAGATGTTGTACTATATGAATAAGCAACCCTACATTTAACACAGTCTAAAGTTTGGCATGTGAGTGTGACAGCAGTCACGGTAAAGGTCAACGGGAACATGGATCAGTTGAGATGCTGGTTGGATGGACAATCCCCAGCCCCCCTTAAAGGACAGAGTTCTGCTGCCGGCAGATAAGACATTTCATCTAGCCACCAGGGCGCAGGGCTCCCAGCTCAGTGGGGGATTTCCCACCAGACCATGTGGCCAAGCATTTCATCTCTTTCTCTCATCGTCCATCTACAATTCAGTCTTTTCGTTTCGTCCTTTATTCATTCTTTCTCGATTCTGTCTCACTCCATCCACAGTGAGGTGTTTTTGAACCCTGTGTGACAGCTACAAAGAAATATGCGTTTATCTGTACGCACCAGGGTTCGGGTTTTTCTACTTTTTCTATTCATTTTCTTCGTCTATCTTCTGCCTGTTGTGGTCAGAAAAAAAGAAAATCTACAGACAGCTTTATTCTCCCATGTCTGGGCAACTTGCTGATAACACAGACACAATTAGGCCTACAACATTCTCTCAATAATCAGGCTAGTGGCATTATATCTTGTGTCCAGACAAGACAAGCTCACTGCAGCAGAGCGGCGGAGAGAGAAGAAAACACAAAAAGAAACAATGACTTATTAGGCTGGTTGAAAATAACATTGCAGGGTTCACTTAGTAAGAAACGCTGGGCAGCGGCCAAGGCATCATGGTGTTTGTGTATTTGTGCGCTGATCTCCAAGGTCTTGAGAAGGAGCATCCAGTGACAGCAGCAACCACAAAAAAATGAGGATATTAAACTATTCCACTGTTGGTTTTTTTATTGTTATTTCAACACGAAGTTACCCACAACAGTTTGTAAATGCAATTCAATTACACACAAGGGTGTGCTGGTGGGTGGGAGTGTGTATGTATGAATACAATGAAAGGTCAGAAAAGGCAAGAAAAGAACAGCTCAACCATAGGGCTGCATATATATGAGATTTATTTATTCAGAACTAGAATTTAAACAGGGACATGTTTTTATTGAAGAAAAGCCATGTTCTTCTAAATGTGTTTTAAACTTCCAAACAGATCAGAAATAAAACAGCCTTCTTTTTTGTCTCAAATTTAGCTGTCATG
Source organism: Chromis chromis (assembly GCA_900302755.1). Taxonomy (NCBI): domain Eukaryota; kingdom Metazoa; phylum Chordata; class Actinopteri; family Pomacentridae; genus Chromis; species Chromis chromis. The sequence continues at coordinate 14,513 of OMNN01027436.1, forward strand.
CAGTAATGAATGATGCTTCGATGTCTACAGAAAAAGCCTGACGTGACTTTAGACATCAACACATTCAAAAGCAATTATAAACAAATAACTAAAATGTATTCCTTCTGCCCCATCAGCAGTAAGTACATTTGGACAGCTGAATGAAAGATGTGAAATGAAAGATCACAAATTAAAATATATATATATATCTTTCTCTTTATCCAGTAGCGCTTATGCTGCATCCTGTCACCATTTAAACCCTTTTAAAGTTAAAGCAGAAGTCAGTTCAAGGTTAACCTGTTTGTGATACTTTTACCTTCACCTTTACCAGAGTAACATAAAGGGTGACTGTATTCCCTTCTTTTAAGTGGCTCACCTCCTTCCTTTCTCTTTCACACTTTCACCTTTTAGCGTGACCCACACCATACAGTTCAAGCTTTGTAGAAAACACGGACACAAAACATGCACATGTACACCATACATGTCCGTCCTACTGGCTGCGCCCCAGATGTGAACAAGGTGAGGGCAGAGCAATAGGCACCGTCAGCAAACTCCCTTGGCTTTAATCCCACAGAAAGATGACCTGCAATATGCCATTAGTGTGTCAGATAGCAGTAAAAGGATGCCCACAATGACAGAATATTCCGTCAAGGAGAGCTGAATTTCTTATGTCGTGACCCCAGATTGCTAAAGAGTGGTCATCAGTAAAGCAAGGCTGAAATCAAAGCCAAAGTCCTTGCTAAGTGAAACTGATTCTCCAAAAACCACTCATTAAAGGTCTATGCAAATAATGGCAAGCAACTGGACCTCTGTAACCCTTTTCAACTGAGGAGACTGAAAGATGAAATTTAAACATCTGCATGTGAGAAAGAAAGTATCAGTGAAACATGATCTTGAACACTCCAGTAAACCATCCAGAAGCAAAGACTGAACTTTTACGGCCAATGAGAAGGAGAAAGAAGGATAAAAGGCTACATGTGAAGCTGTTGAGTGATGAGAGAGGCAGCCTGTGATGGATGGTGGCGGCCACGATAAGCATGACAGATGAATATATAAATTAAATACTGAGACCAACACACATGAACAGAGAACTTAATGAAGGATCTTCTTTTTCTCCAGGAACAATCAGTCACATGTTTTTCCTGTTACTAATGTTTAAGGGACATCCAAACAGTTCCATACTTGTTTATGTACAATAATACAGTAATACAACATCATGCATTTCCCTGCTTTTCAATTTCAGGTATGTCAGTCAATGCTGTACCTGTCTCATGGGCTCTCAGCCACTTTAAATGTCACCCTTGCCATTATTATTGCTGTTATATCTGACGGTAGGTAAGGATATCATGTGTCAAACTTAAAACACGTGGCACAGCTCTTCTCCCACACACCATCATTTTTATGCTTTATTCACTGAATAAAGAGTGTTGTACAGGAGAACAGTTGTATGATTTTAAATTTAGTGGACTTTAATTAAATCTGACACTGGTCTACACTTTGCTGCCTGTGCAAAGTAAATAGCTGAGGGTATTAATGTCCTCAGTCACTGTAATTTTGGGCTACAATTAAGTAAAATATCCCTGCACGTGTCTGCATTCCAATGGAAACATAAATGTACCTAGTATATGTAAGTTACAGTGTGTAGTAACTGTATGGTACAAAAATATGAAAGAGTTCAAAATAATATCAAGAAAATGTTGCATATTGTTGATGAAAAAGGCTAAATGAGAGCAAATGCTGCTGCACAGCTGTTAACATTGGGGAATTAGTGGCAGACTGTTTTAAATTACTGCTCGGCAACCTAAACTGTTGTGTTCAAGGTTATAGAAATAGTATGGTTTTTGGAGCTCCTACAAGATCTGCTGCTTTAGGTCCTGAAACCTTACTATCTGCAACTACTTGGGCCAGAACTTCGTCCTTGCCCTATCGATTCTCTGTAACAACTTTCCCATCTTAATGCAAGAAACACTTCTGTGCACAGATATCCAGAAGCACACACACACTCTCAGCCATATGCACAGTGGGTCATACATTCTTTAAAAAATGTACCTGAATCTCACTCCGTGGACTTCAATTCTATTTTTTTTATAATATGATACATTTTTGTATGTATATTTAGCTAAAGGCCACTAACACCACAGCTAATTAATGCTTGACAACAGGGGATGCTGTAAAGCTTGAACCACAAATGTTCAGCATTTAGTGTGTCTGTGTGTGCTTATGCATGAGTGTGTAGGTGCACATATATATATATGAATATGGTTCTTTTCACACAGTTGTATGGGCGTGCTTGTGACCCTCTGACTGTACATGTACGGTTTTTTGGGTTATGTTTGTGTGTGGTGCAGAATATTCCCCTAAGCAGCTCTCCCTGTGCTTTGCAGGACTCAAGTCTGCACTGAATTTCAATGACACTTCTATAAAGATAGGAGCAGATGTCAGCCAGCTCACTGAAAGTCAGGTAGAAGAGAGTGAGAAAAGTAAAGTGAGTAAAATTGACTACACACCAGCCGCAGAGAAAAGTCTTAAGTTACGTGCTATTTGCAGCAGTGTAATACAAGAACTAGGTATGATTTATTGTAAAGATATAACATTTAAGAAAATGTCTTATAAAATGAAAAACAAGAAAAGTCTGAGAACCCATTGAAACCTTATATTATCATATAATCTGTATGTGGATACACAAACTGGAAAATGATATCTGATCAATGGGTCTTTCATTTACACCATATATGAACATGAGCTGTCATTATGTCGATTGTTGTCATACTGTAATCGGATCTAAATATGCAAATTATGTTGGCAGGTCTGCCTGATTTGTTCCAAGAAAAAACTTGCTAGCTAACATTATTGCTACTAGCTTTAGCTTTAGTTAGGCCTGCTTGAGTTAGCAGGTAGGCTTTTAACTTGAAAAGTTTTTCTGTAGACTGTGGTAACGCTCTATGGTCTGCATTTGCACCTGGCTGAGATTCGATCACAATGTGAGCCCGTTCACTTCTAAATGTGATCTGGATGACTTGGCCTGACAGGTCAGAGCTGTTTTGGCAGCACGAGGGGGACCTCCACAGTATCAGGCAGGCAGTTTTAATGTTGTAACTGCATCGGTATAATTTCACTTTGCATTAACATATTTTTTCCCTTATCCACACAAATTATCCGGATTCCAACTGCACAATAATACAATATGTAAATGGGTTGTGAAAGACAGCTGATGGACAGGTTTTTGTGAGCTGAAATCTTAACAATAAGATCATTACAGAAACATATGGATTTCTTTCTCCATTAAGCCGGCCTAAAAATAAACCCCTGCAGTGACTCACCCACCCTGCTTTCAAGATAATGCACTACACTCCAACCACTCACCAATCAATTCAAGGTCAGCAGGTGGCTCAATATTGTCCCAAAAGATCCCAGAAACCATAAAGACATGAGGTATTTTGTATGTAGATGAGATGAGAAAGGGGTCAAATTTCCACAGTTATATGGAAGCGACAAATAATGACAGAGGAAAACTTGAAAGGCATGAGAAGCCTTCCTGGCACTTGTTTGCCTCTCATGTACTCTCCGTGTCATGGCAGAAGGGGGTTAACAAGTGAGCTGTTAAGCAGGTAAAGTCACACAGGATCTAATTTAGGCTTTCACTGTGGTCTCTGCTGCATTGATTGCAATGTGAAGGCCTAATGAACTCTGTGCTGTTGTTTCCAGCTCTGGGAGCTTGGGTATGAAGCCAAGTGCTGCAACAACTGACTAAAAGTTTGGAGAAGGACTACAAAAAAGGTCTGAAGATAGGGAAACAACGCTGAAACAATGAATAAATGAGCAAGAGCACTGATGCCGGTTTCTAATGTGTGTCCTATTTTATGCTCCTTCATCCTTCTTCACCGACCCTCTCCATAAGGGACTAACCTTGATAAATCATACATACAGCAAACACGCTATGGGGGCAAAAGGTCCACATTAGTCGGATATTCTTCTTCTCTCCATTTCTTTCCGCACTGATTCAGCTGAATAACAATCCTGGTTTTAAGAATAAACAATACTTGAACTATCTTTTGTTGTTTTAAAAAGTTGCTAGAGATTATGTGTGTAGAGACAATATCAGACAACAGATCATGAGCAGAACCCTCAACCAGTCGAGAGAAGTGGGTTTAAGATGTCTGGCCATTTTGAGGATGTACGACTAAGCCTGAAAGCTAAAAGAGCACAACAAAGGGATTGAAAGTGATAATAACAAGAGATATTACATAGAGCTTTTTACGTCATATGATATAGATCTGCACCCGTCTCACCATGGTGGGAAGTCCCTCTCTGTCTTCATCATCTATACAGAGCATGCTGCTGCCAGCAGTCGGGACCACAAAGCCAGTCTTTTATTTCTGTCTGTGCCATTTTCATTAATGTTTACAGCTTTCTCTCACAAGGTCAGACCATTATATATGAGCGCATGCACAAACACATACACCAAATAGCCACAACATTAAAGCCACTGACAGGTTAGGTAAATAACATTGATCATCCCGTTACAGTGTCATGTTCTGCTGGGAAACCTTGGGTCCTGGCATTCATGTTGATGTCACTTTGACAGATACCATCTACCTTAACATGACTGTAGACTAGCCACAACCCCATGGCAACAGTACTCCCACACAGCAGCAGTGTCCCCCAGTACGACGATGCACACTGCCACACTGCAAAAACTGCTCAAGAACAGCTTAATAAACAAGACAAGGAGCCTAAGGCATTGACCCAGTCTCCAAACTCTCCCACCCTGCAACCCAGAGGACCCAAAGGATCCATTATAAATGTCCCAGTGCCAGACACTACGGGGTACTCCCAGAGGTCCTGTGTCCATGGCCCCATGGGTCAGAGCTGAGTTGGCAGTATAAAGGGGACCTATGCAATATTAGGGAGGTTGTTTTAATGTTGTGGCTGATGCATATATGTGTGTATATATATATATATATATATGTATATAAATACACATATATATATGTATGTGTATATACAGTATACACCTAATACTTTTAAAATGTATTTTCTCAATTAATCTCATTTACGTATGTTGTTCATATGATTTGCTGAGGTGAACTTTACAGACTGGTTCCAGCTTAGTTTCTCTTCTGTTAGTAAGCACCATTACGCTTTGGTGTCCCTTTTACCTCTCACTGTTGGCCTTTTGCTAGACTGCTGGTGCCACTGTGTGAGGTTAATCAAGCGCTGCTGGCATGGCCTTGGCCCTATGCTTCTACTACTGATGGGTGCCAGAGTGGTGACCCAAACCCTTGCATGACCCAAGGTCACAGCCTTGTGTTTAATTAATGCCACAGAAGGGAATATCCATCTTCACTCATACAGCTTATGTGAAACACAGCAAGGTTATATACTAGAACCCTAATTCTATAAGTGCAGACAGGGCCATCTAACTTTCTTTCACTTCTTGATTCATTGACTTTGTGGATGATCAATCTGAATATACTGGCCATTTACCATGTAAAGGTAGGTAGGTGGATTCTGACCTGCTTATCACTGTGCCTGGACAATATAAGAAAATCTGAAATTGTTCAGTATTGCAATGATGGTATGACTTGCGATAAATAAACAAATAGAGAAGTGTGAATATTAGCTATACAGTTTCTATCCTTGTCTTCTTCATCCCATCTCTCTGCTTTAATAGTTGCATAAATAAAGAAATTTAATAAATTATTTAATGCACATGCATTCCCAACCAATTAGACAGAACATTAATTTAAATGATGTATTATAACTATAAGAAACTGAAGTTTCATTTTGCCTGCTTACTGTGAAATATTTTCTTCTAAACCCAACAAAAACATCTCTTGACATTTTCCTCGCTCTTCTCTCCTTCCTCAGCCATCGTGCTACCTCACCTCTGAGGGTAGTGGATGCTTCAAATGATTGGCCAAAGGATGTGAATGCTTGGTGCAAGTGTCCAGGGCTCCACCTGATAGGTCAAATGTTCGCCTGCTGAGTGTGAATGCGTGGAGTGTGTACATAAAATGATTTTTCTTATTCATCCCATTTCAGGCAGTCTTTTGCGATGTGTTTATCGCTAATGTTCATATCATAATGGAAATAGGTTTTATCAGTCGGTACTGCTTAACACTGCTTACAAAACGAATGGTACGGCTTGTAATGTTCCTTACTTAACCTCTGCTCCTGAAATAGTCTGCACTCTTATCAGTACAACACACAAAACCCAGAACCCATCATTTCCTGGTCATCCTCTCCAACCTGAGAACAAACTGCCAAGAATGTGCAATAAATAACAAACAGGAAAAAATAGGCAGGATGACTGAGGACAAAAACTGGGCTCAGGTAAAAATGATTTGGCAGGGACATTAATGATGTCCAATCCCTACACAGGTTCTGTGGGCAGATTCTGATGGAGGGGACAAGTATGATTTATGACAATGGCAGTCCTCGGAGAATGGTGATGGGCCTTGCCAGAAGCTGAATGGGTGGTATGCAAGTGCGTTTGTATCTGTGTTCATGTTTGTGTTTGCAGCACTGACCCTCAGCTTGGACAGGATTGTAAATGGAAATAGACTGAGCTCTGACCAGGTAAACACGCACAATTCACACACAAATACACACATGCATTCAAACTGAAAAAGCAAGAAAAAGCTCTGCATTTCCTGAACCTCGAAGCAGTGGGTTGGGTACATTGGATTCAGTTATTATTTCCAGGGCAGTCAGCTTTGATCTCCTTCTCATGTCTGCATTGGGGTTGTCTCATCTCTAATAACCACAGATACATTTCCTCTCCTCTTCCCTGTTAGCTAGATAAATAGGATTTCAAATTGTCTGGTGCTACCCCATCAGAAGAAAAACATGATCTATGAAATATCTTCCCATGAAAAACCCATACTGAGAGATTATCTTCTCATCACACAGACAGCACAGCTAACAGATAGGGTGAGAGAGGTGATCTGTACTGAAAGTGGAACACACTGCATATGTGTGAAGAAGGTGGATGCCTGTGTGTATGTATGTGCACGGCTTAGTCTTTGTATGTGTTTGTGTATGTAAATAGAAAAATATCAAAAAGCACGAGCAATGCAGTACCAATTAAATTTTCTCCATTTATGTCCCAAACCTGAAGGGGCTTCCTTTCTAATCAAGCTTATGCATTTGCATGCATTTCCACTGAGGTCTCAGGAAACAAATACTGTTTCTTCTAATATCCACACTATTACTTTGTCTCCATTGAGAGGCTGCAGGCCATTCAATAGCAGTAGAAATACCTATCCATCAAGGTGTCTATGTCCAGGCCCTTCCTAATAACAGATGGAGAGATCTTTAACAGCCCATAAATGAAGGCTCCAAACTCCAGAGAAAGCACTTGCATCAGCAGAGCAACAGTTAAACGAACTCTCTCCTAGGTTGGGCTTGACTACTCCAACAAAGCAAGATTAATTTGCCTGTTGAATTGAGGCCGATGCCCCAGCCATGGCATGCTGCCTAGCTGATGGTAAGGTGCAGTGGTGCCTCCCATGCACCAGGAGCATTGGTAAAATGTCAACAGTGCAGCATTACATGGAAAAGCAGAAAGTGGCTTCCATGGCTTTAGTGAAAAGAAAGAACACGCATTTCTTTACCTGGCTGACAAAATATCAAGTCCCTGCCACAGACCACACATGCATTTAATCAAAAGATAAATGGATAGTCAATAGGATAGAAGGCTATACAGATAACATCTGCATCTCTAGACGCCTAATGCAACTGTGGTAACAGCACCAAACCAACAAGAATGTTGGGACTAATAAGTACAACAATTATAGCTCTGTTCCAGTGCTATACACAGGGGGAAATTCAACTTGCACAAAGTAAAATAAGATTATTATTAAGTGGAGAATGCTGAATCCGTTAGCAAAAGATTAATTAAAGAGATATTGAAAATACAATATCCTTGACTATATCAATATTGCCATTAACAATAAAACAGGAGTATCATTCAATACGCTTGAATTCAGGCGTACAGGAACACAATATGTGACCTTGAGTGAATTAATTAAATATTTCACCTGTGCCAAATATGAGATGAAAAATGTAGCTGGTGATACTCTGCTCTGGTGTGGGAGAATTGGTCAGGAAGGACGTAATGAGAGCAGAAACGTAATTATTTCAGAAACAGCTACTTGTCTCCTCCCACAGACACACACACACACACACACACACACACACACATTGTGTGTCACTGTGTCTGGACATGTGGACATTTGTCTCTACACTGAACAACTTGAGACACTATGAAGCTGTACCTTTTCAAGTAGAGGCCACTATAGTGCTGGCTTCCTTTTCTGGCCTCTTTTTTCCCCCACCAGCTCTGACAGGTGTGACCTTTCGGCTGTGCTGGTAGCGGCGACTCTCGCCCCCAGACAGTAGGCCTGGATTAGTCACCATCTCTGAGGATTGTGGCGCCTTGCACGAATGCGCATGTGAGGCCCAAGCTCTCTCCAGCATGGCCGAAGGGCCTGCTATGAAAAATAGAACACCTAATGCCTGGAGATAGAGACATTCATCAAAGACCAGGGCCCTGCCTGCCTGCTTTGTGTGCCGCCCTCCCTCCCTATTCTCTATTCAGTACTGAGATGCAGAAACAACTCACTTATTGCAGAGTCATAAAAGAGAGATGGGGAGTTTTATTATTATTGCTGTAAGAATGTAATATTATTTCTAGACCTTTTCCCTCAAAAGAGTCCCTTGCTTCTTTTTACAACCATTCACATGCTTCAAGTGATCTCTCATGTTTAGAAGGAAATAAGGTTATCAGAGCCTTGCGCGAATAGACATCAACAGATGGATGCATATGTAGCTTCTTCTCCAGCTTCTTACCACTCACATTAGCTAAGCGGGTTTCCTCCATTGGCCAACTTTTGAATGACAATCACAGGAAGACCATTGAGAATATCAGGAAGCGGCCAAAAATATCTTGGGAACTGGTAGCCATGCCAACTAAGACCGAGCGGCCAGACCAGTTAACCTCTGCAGTGAACTGCTAAACCCTGGGGTACAGCTTGGTAATGACATCTCTTCCTCTATGTCTTCGCTCCATCTCTGCATTCCTCTCTGTTTATCCTGGCACGTCACGGAGGAATACTATGGTTGAAGATGCTGCCCAATGTGTGTTCATGCCAAAATAGACCAGGACACAGAGAGAAATGACTTTCTCTTAGTTTATTCAAATTCCACTCTACCAACAAGGGGTTAGCATGGTATCGGGAAGGGGTAGGCTATTGGAAATATCAAAGCCTAAAGGTTCAGTGCCATGAGATTTCTGTTTTGCCTGGAAGACATGGTAATGTGAGCAAACCTGTGAAGAAAGGAATGCAGACAGCCCAGAAACATAGAGTTCACACATGGAGATCAGGGAAGATGATACGCATGGTAGCGCATGTGGCATATATATTCCTTCCAAATTTATACAATTCAAATCTTTGAGCTGCTGCTGCAATCTTCAGCTTCAAGTTGTACTCTTCTTCTGGAATGGAAGTAATGAGTTCAAAAAGCTATGTTGACAGTCAATGGCCCAAAAGATTGGGCTTCTTTCAGTGGGTGAAGGTGATATTTCACACAGGGCCTGTACATAACAAACACAGCAGACTATATGCCAAAGGCTAGCCAGCAGGATTTCAGATGCACACACACCATATTTCTCAGTAACACCACAGCTCCAGGTGCCTCATGGGGCCACTGCCTTCCTTCATCCCTCCATCTATCCCCACATACCCCTGTCTCTCTGATCCTCATCTCTTCTCTCTCAAAACCTTAGGTTTAGATGGGCCTTCAGTGTGAGAGCTCCTGCTGTCATACATAGCTCTTCGAAGAGGAAAAGGAAAGAAAAAAAATCAAAATGAGGCAATACTCAAACAATAGTTCAGTAATGTCACAACCCAAAGTAAAGTCCTCTCTCCTATGGTTGTATATAGTAAACAACATACGAAGAGGAAATGTGCAAGCGCAAAAGTACCATTTCACTAATAAGAGCAGGCACACTGCAGCGCTGTTTCATGTACCCAAATGTGTCTGTTTGCTCAAGTGACTGAACATTGCATCAGGCATGCAGATTGTGCTTGTGTATGTGCCTTTGTGTGTGCCTGTGTGTGTGTTCTCTGCCAATGCCAAGGGCTTCGCAGACGTGGGGGGTAAAACGCTCTTTAAGAATGGGATTTAGTAACACATAGGCAGCTCTGGCATTGCAGCTTCAAAGCGGAGGCAGGCAGAAATTCCCTCTGTACATGTGCATTTCTGCGTTTGTGCATGCGTGATGCACGTTTTCTCACAGATAAACCTATTGCCACTCCGAAGCAAGATCATTTGAGAAGCTTCACATGGTAGTAGCACCACACACAGCATCATGAAGAGAAATACATGCTTGAATGATTTCTAATATTACAAAATGTATGTCAGACAGGGGAACCAGACAACAGAGGATGAAGGGGGG
>OMNN01027436.1:31778-73977 GCA_900302755.1 Chromis chromis
CCAACCCCCAAACATCCCCAGCCCCGTGGAAAAAAGGATCAGTGTGTATCTCTGCTGACAAGCAGTTTACATAAAATCCCATTCGTTTCATCGAGGCAACCCTGGTAAGTGTCTGGTCTGCTGCAACCTGGTACAAGGCTGCACCAGGTCCACCTGTCTGGGACTGGGGTTCGTCTGTTTCGGGGCTGGTTTCATTATTTCTAAGTTCTTCACATGGAGAAATCACATGCTTTCATTGCTCTAACGTAAATCTAAAAGCCTAGTCAGACACAGATGTAATGTTCCGATACAGTCCAAAATATGGTATAATGACAGCAGCAGGTTTGTTTCCGTGTCGAGGCATGCGTGCAAGCTTGCCTGTGTACCTGCATACAAGCATGTGCGAATCTGTGAACTTGTGCGTGGCTATTATATGAAATGAATGAAGATTGTGGCGTGTGGTTCTTAGTGCAGTCAGTGACTACCCTCTGCAGGAAGGCTGAGTGAACATCAGGCTGGGAAAGCGACACAGGCAGGGAGGCAGAAGAGAAATGTTTACATGAAACAAGTGGAGTACAGTAAGGATTTAAATGTTGCTGTACAATCATATTCCAAACAAGAAAACTATTACCTTTCACAAATGATTGTTTTCAGTTTGTTTTTGATTATTAACAGCCGTTTATCAGCAGCACTAACTGCGATCCTGGATGGCTGCTTGCATGTCTTTCCAAAGTACACGTTTTTATAGCCCTGTGCCATTGATGAGCTCTGTGTAGTTTTTTGACTACTTACTAAAAACCATTATCTATAATGAGCCATCATGGCCAACAAGTACATCATAAAAGGAGAAATACGTTTCCATTGTAGCCTGTTTTCTGAATATTTATTTTTGCTAAAGGGACAATTGTTTTCCTGACGCAATCTGAGTCTCAAGTACAGTTCATTTAAGCCATTTTTCACATTCAGCACATTCTGATGTTAATGTTAGCGCCTTCAAAGTATAATAGCCATCTTGGAAAAATTATGATATTTCTCATCATAATCAATTCCAGACAAATGAATGGAAAGTGACATCGGTTCAGTGGTGGTTGTGTTGGTTTTCATAATAGCATAATAAAATTTTCAAGGCCGTAACAAACTTCTGTCTTCATTCATTGGGCAACTTGATTCAGGGCTGTTTTGATACCAGATTGCTCGATATGACAATCTATTTCACAACTCGCTATGTCTTTCAACTCATACATTAAAGGAATAGCTCAATTTCCTACAGAGCTACATGAAAAACACGAGCATCAACAAACCAGAAAGCCAACCTATCAATACCAGTGAAAGTATATGCCCAACCATGCCGATTTCATTTCCATCTCTGTGAAGATGGGAGGTACATCAAGCTCTATTCCCAATAGGTTAAACAATAGCAACTGAAGTACTTCATTGCTGTACATCAAAAACAATGCACCACATGAGTCTTTGAATGAGCTGTTGAAAGAAAACAGCCGGTTTCCTGTCAAGGTGAACATCCTGAAATTATTAGCATTATTTACTGCACCAACACGCTGCAGAGATGAGTGAGCCTGGAAACAGTAAGTACTTGATGATTGTGTTTAAAAGGTGAAATATACTTCCTGGCATCATGCGGAGCTGCATCTGAGTTTCCTCAGTTGGTGCAAACTGTACAAGGGAAATTGTTTTTGACGAGGAGGAGTGGAAAAACATTATCATTTATGGGGCCGCAGTATATGCTACGAGGCCATCTTTTAATTTCTTCACTCTACACGCAGACTCTCCCTCTCCCCTTTCTTCACAGCCTGCCTTTCTAGTCCACTGCCCTGGCTCTTAACACATGTTAAGTACGGAGGTCAGCTGGATGCTAGGGGTCTCTCTGTTCTGTTAAAAAGAAGAATCAGCTTATTAAAAAGTGAGCTCTAGAGGAAGCATCCATGCTCCACCTCCCACTGCACACAACTACTTTACTAAGCTAATTAGCTACTTGGGCCAGTAGCTGGTGTCATTGGGGGAAACAACATATTTCACCCTGTCAGCTTCTACTGGTGACCTCAAATGAACTTTTGATACACTATTAAAGTAGATGCCCAGAGATGTCAATGCTTCCCAGCAAATTTGGCTCATCTTTATAAATAACTACAAGCCAGTGTCATCAGCTAGCTTAAAGGTCTCTGATCCTTCAAAATACGGTGGACGGTTTTTTTGTATAATTATGACTGTGTACAAAGTTGTGTTTTGTTAAGGACTCAGATGAACTCTGCCACCACTTGTGGAGTGTTCTGCATAGTACTATAATTCAGCTTAAACTGCCTTGATCCAGTGATTTCAGGATCACACCTTAGCACTGATGAGTACAATAATTTGACATGCAAATAGCAATTACTGTAGATTCACTTCAGTTGACATTCAACAGCTCCGGCTTTTCATCCACGTAGTTTTCTGTAATCACAATTGAGGATCATGCCTTTGCTCGAAAATGAAATAGTGAGAAAAAAAAAGACTCAGAAGGTTGCTGGATATTTTCAGTGTGTCTCCTTAAACCATCACTTACTGATTGCTTCCCCGTGCTGCCTTCTGGCAGAGCAGCCTGGATCTTTGATTAGAAGAGACTCCCCCATAATCACAAGTGTATGATTATGGCATTAGGCCGGATTCTTCACATCAGAATTTGCAATCAAGAAATTGGCGTCAGGGATCGATACGGTGCAGCACCTCATCTGATGGCAGAGAGGGGATTGGAGATTGTGTGTGGGAGGAGGCTTAGGATCAATTAGGAAGCGGCTGCCACGTCCAGACATTACTTTTAATCTTCTAATGCATCTGCGCAAAGACGAGGGCCCCAACGTTTGTTGGCTTCTAAGAAGGCGGAATCGATCCTTTCTGCACATCTTGACGCCAGTTCGTCCTGGGCTGTTTCAACAGCATTTAAGACATAATGAAAGGAGAGAGCCTAAATCCGCTTACACTTCCTAAGTGAAGAAACTGTATTTGGTGTCACACTTTAGGTGAGGCTGAAACATCTTAATCCTTTGAAATAGTTTCTAATACATTTGAATACCTGGGTAATCTCTCAGATGTACTGTAGTCTACTGTAGTGCTGGAGGCTTGCCTACTGTGGTGACATCCTGTTTCATCATACTGATATTTCCAGCACATAAAGGGGGGTAAGAGGTCCTGATTGACCTGTAGAATAATACAGCTGACAACCTGTGAAAAACACAACCAGATGTGAAAGTTTCCCAACTATTCTTTTACTATGAAGTCAATTACTAAACTCCGAATTGTGAACCCATGATATACTGACAAATTATTGCACTGCGGGTAATATTATTTCATTGGATAATCTAAACTGTCTTGAATAGATTCATGCTGCAATTGTGGTGAAAATAAAAGAATTGGTGTGTTGTATGGAGTCCTTATCAGTGTAGTCCATGTGGAGTGTGTGGCTCATTCAATTAATCAGGCATCATTTAAACCAGCAGGCTTGGTGACAGGGGACCCAATCACTGGTGAAAAAAGCCATTCCCGACATTCCCACTCCATGTCCCCTGCACTAATGCACTGTGGCAACCTTCTAACTATCCAATTCCAGACCCAGACCCCCATGGTTTACACAGTCCCTCAGCTTCTTCCCAGTCCCCATCACTTCACTTTCATTAGACCCCACACCTCTATCAAAGGGAGAACGGAGGAAAGCTGCAGCTCCATCTTATGTCAGAAACTTGCCTCTAAGGAACAGGAAAGTGGAGGAGAGAGCACAGGCTGAGTGGAGGGAGAAAAAGAGAGAGTGATGAGGGAGAAGGAAGAGCCCAAAGCCGCCCTAAGCATTACATTTCTGAGGGACTTAAGCCAGAGCGGTAAAGCTGAAAATGATAATTTTGTGTGGGTGCATGTGTACGTACACACAGGTGTGCCAGTGAACATATGCCCTGTAAGCACATCTTTGCACATGGATACACAGTGGATAGACAAAACAAACACTGCGTCAACAATGCAATATGCTGGCAAGTCTTAAGTTTGATGTCTGTTAATACCATGTGTCTAGAGCTTCAAAAGAGGTCTGAAAAATCACAACTTTAATAAGGGAATCTTTTGAGCAACATGAGGCGAAAAAGCTTTTACCTGAGCTGCAGGCTTACACGTACAAAATAAAAGCTGACATGTGGCAAGAAAATCTGTCTTGAAAGTTGTGACAATATAGTGTATCCATTATGCAATATAGTGTGAAGAATCGCATGCAGCAGCTCACACGACAACAAACCAACAGTCTTTTTGACACTGGAACCCATCTTTACCGTTTTCCTACTTGTGGGACTTGTGAGGAAATTAAAGGTTGCTTTCCAGACATGATGCTTACACATATTTTTTCATAAAGGGCACCTAACAATTATTTTGGCTATCAACTAATCTAGTGGCAAATTTTTCAGTGTCAAAAAATAATGAAAAATGCCCATCAGAGTGCCCGGAGCCCAAGTAAAACTGCCATCAATTAATTTTTTGATCAAGAACTCGACTGAGACTACTTTTAGACTGTTGGTTCTCATCATAATAGACACCGACCACCAAATTCAACTGTATACCAACATGGGCTCTAGCACTCTATAAACATAATCTCTTTAATGACCAGGGGAAAAAAACAAGAAACTGAGGTTTTGTTTTGTGAATTATTGAGGTAATTTCAGTCATCACTGAAAAAACAAAGAAAAATAACCCATTTATTACAAAGTTGTATTGATTTCTACCTACAAACAGTTCAGGAACTGAATGACAGCACTACAATAAAACCTTCTCTAGAGGAATAATGGTCCTGTGCACCTTGATAGCTATAGATATTCTTATGCTGTTGTACTATATATACTGGGTATGTGTGTGCACCCGACAGTGAAAGGAAAACTAATCCCACTGACAGACTCTAAACCTGACCTGAACGGTGACCCCAAACAGCAGCAGCCCATGTAGAGAAAGATGGACAAGCTGGCAGGATGCCTGAGCTTGCCAACATCTTCTCTTTTCCAAGCACTCTCATGGCCTGACAAAGCTTTAAAGATGCTGCTGAGATTCTGAGACCAGCAGCACAGAACTAACCACCCCCACACACGTCTAAGAAGAAATGATATTCTGTCCTGCAGAGAGAGAAAGTTATAACTCAAAGATCCTCAACAGTGTGATGATTAAAAAGGTGGAGCGAAACAGAAAATGAGTAAAGGAAATTGGCAAATGTTCACGGAGACTGTGTAACTGTCGTGTGTGCGTGTGTGTGTGTGTGTTTCTGGAACAGAGACAGGGAGACAGAGACAGAATTATGGCTATGAAAGCAGGACAAAGGAAAGTGAGTGCTCATGAAAGTGAGAAAGGTTTGCATGGACTTAAGCCTCGTTTTATATCTTGTGGAAGAGAAGACTGCTTAATTCTGTCATGCTATTAGATGCCAGACATAAAACTACATTTAAACTAAATGTGTACCTGTGGGGGAAAAAATGTAGCAAAAGAAACTAAACAATAATAAGATTACTGGTTGGTCTGTATGCAATACTCAACCTCCAGGTTTCCTCTAATTTTTCATTTGGAACCTCCCCACAAACTCAATATACTTTTCTGAAAGCGTAACCCACTTTTAAGACAGTGAGAGCAGCAGCAGGATATTATTCAAAGGTTCAAGAATGCACAATAACACTGCAGCACACGATAGCAGCAAGTACCATTTAATATGAGCACCAAAACTCCAAAACGAACCTGCCGTACTTGGCATTTCAAGGCGCATTTAAAAATGCTGCCAGGTAGGATGTGTGGGTTTTAAAGCAAACAGGTGAGATATATGGTGTTTGAATCAAGCTGTGAGTCTAAACATAACGGTCGGCTATGGTTGTTAACTTGCAAGCTGAAAGTGTACGGAGTAAGATAGAAATAGGAGTCCCTGTGGGTCCCAGCCACTCCAATTTCAACCGTAGCGTCCCAATTAAAAGAGTTGCAGGGCAGAAGAGGTTCCTCTGCTAGGCTGGAAAAAAGTGGTTCACAGACCCCCATCTGAGAGCGACAACGAGGCAGCAGATTGCTCAGATTTAAATGATAATTTCCAGAGAAGAGATAAAAGCTCAATGCCAATTTATGATAAACTTTCCCAGAACAAGCTGTCTGCTGCTAGTAAGAGTACACAATATGTTGACCAATATTTGATTCTAAGCAATTATGTTATTGAATGGGTTTTTTTATATGCTCTGCCTTTATACGTGGCTGTTACTGTATATTGCATCTGTATCTATGACAGAAAGCTACAAAAAAGTACTGTCATAACAAAAATGTGTTCTTTTTGAAGGGAACAAAACACTACAGGTGTTGTAGATAGTGATTCAGTCTGAAAAAAGAGCACAAAACACAGTGTGTAAAATCTTCAACCCTCAACATAATCAAAGTTATTGATGGCAGCGGTAAATATGTCGTAGTGAGTGTACTTGACAGTAAAATAAATGTGTTTTGTGCATTTTGTGTGTGTCCATGGCCATAGCTACACTCCCTGATTATTCCACCTTTTTCCACAAAGACTGTGACAAAAAGAAACAATCTCCTGAAACAGTGTCTTTTTAGTTTTTGCCTCAGTCGCCCTTCATTAGTTCCTCTAAACCTGGCTGGCCAATTATGGCTTTCTTTATCACAATTACATTATTTTTTTTCTTATTTGTAGTCATCTGCAAAAAGAGCACTCATTGTTTCGTTAGTGGCTTTCAGTCCTTTAAACCTAATGAAACTGACAGTCACAAATAGGCAGTGTAACCACTGGGCCTAAAACAGAAGTTGCTTTGTTTTCGTTTTATTTTCACTGATGAACATAAATGGACACATTAAAAAACTGTAGCCCACAGTGGTGCTGTTCTATCTAACTGCACAGCTCACAAGACAAAGAAATGCAAACGATTCTGCTGAGAAAAGGCCAAATCAAGGAAATAAACCCCATTCTTCACAGGATTACAAATATCTGTTTTATGAAGAAAAAAAAATCCATCATAAACTTGTCATCTTTCATGTGGACTAGCCAACAGAAGTCACATAATGTATGAATACTGTGAAGAAAAAAAACAAGATGATACTAAACATGTCATCTTCCACAAATGATCTAACACCACATGCCATCTTGTTTTGATTTGCAATTGTTGAGTCTCATATTACACTATCAATATCACATCAATATTATCTCCCAGCTCTGCAGCCTCCCAAGAAGAGGAGAGAATAGAATATTCCCCACACTCTGCAAAAAAAATCTGCCTTTATCAAACATTTAAGATATGACATCTGCATTATCAGGCAACTGTGCTTTGTATTTGAAGCGGCCCTCAACATTTTAAGCCATTTAAACTTCATGCACAGTAAATGATTAGAAAGCTCCGAGATCATTTGTTTTCTGACGCTATATTAATTCGGTATCAACACAGAGGTGGTAAATGCGTGCTATTAAGCCACTGCCTTCCAAGTGATGCAACACAGAGACAATCAGCCTGCTTTAGCGGTAACTTCACCGTCGCCTGAGGATGTCTTGCCTCTGCAATCTACGAGCAAACCACACCAGCACATGGCTGCAGGTTCATGCACATACAGATGTGCAGTGAGGATACTTAACTGTCTGTCACCTTACATTAGGGCAACGGAAAAAGCAGTCTGTCCAGGGGAAGAAAGTGGCCAACTAGGAGGTATGTGTGCCTGCCTGACTTGATTTTCACCTACTGTCAACAACAGGGGAGAAGTTAATGAGTTTGTTCCCTGGTCCTATCACTACCAACCCTCGTGTCCTCTAACACTCCATATATTCTCATTTCCTACAGCGTCAACATGAAGTCTGCTCCGTGCCACATTTTTCTCTAGAAAGACAATGCCTCCACAGATCTAGCAGGCTGAAATCTGGGACATTCTTTGTTCATAAACACAACACTGGAGATGGAATGGACTGAAGCCTGGCTGTGTGAAGTCACAGTGACATGGCACACACACTACAATGTGTCACACATCCAGCCAGAGTCAAAGAGAAGAAATGTGACAAGAACAAGAGGGAGATCATTATGATAATGTATACGTGTGAGTGAGTGTGTGTGTGTTCACTTCTGTGCAGACCCAAAAGCCGAGTGGGTTGAATCATTGAGGCTGACACTGACAATGAGTGACCCGATGCCCATTCTACACCACAAGGTCAAAATGAGAGAAAAATTTGGGGGCAGAAGATGAAGCCCATACTCAGTGATGCTGGAAATCAGAAAACAAACAGCCCATCTGCTGAACCACAACAACCCCAAAATATTGTGGCTTTCATATAAAATCTAATCACTCTAAAAGGCTGAAAAGACTGTACAAACTAGCTGCTTGAAAGCAGACCAAATATATGAAAATATTTGTCTTTTCACTACAATATATAGATAATAATAACAGCTCTTATTTTGTCATACATGTAGGAGGACTGGAAAAAATACTTACCTTCCCCATGCAATTATTACTGTAGTAATACAATCTGTAAATTATTAAGCTGGTGTTACAATGGCGTAACCTCATCCAATCACGCTGCTGTGATCTATAATTCAACACGAGCTGCCGAGGTTCCCTTATTATTACCAACACATTGGATTTCCAATCGAGCTCACTACTCAACCTCACTGTTTGTCACTCCATCAGTCCGTCTCTTTCTCTCTGTCCATCCTTTTTGTCTCTGAGAATGTCCCCCTCTGAACTTAACATATCCCTAAATTCATCACATGCATTCAGTACAGCTGTGCATGAAAGCCATCATTAGCAGTCACTCTTCGCAATACAGATTTCTAACTCGGAGTGGAAATTCAGCAATGGTATCAGTGTTTCTCCAAACGGCATGAGAGAGGGTGAGGCAGTGAACGTTGCAAAAAAGCTTGTTTGATCATCTTCCTAATTACGTCTGTAACAATACCCAAGTTGTTTTGCACAGAATCAGCTAGAGAATATGCAAATAGGCACTGCTGCACTGCACTCGTACGCTGAGCCCGGGCAGAAGAAAAAAGTGCATTGTGGTGCTTTCTTGTTTTGAATTTCAAAAGGAAAGTGAAAAATGTCCAAGAATTCTCTTTATAACCCCAGGCATTAATTCTGCATATTACAATCAATTATAGAGATCTGAATAGCAGATTTATCTATGGAGAGAACATCTGGAGAGGAGCACTTCAATGAGACTATTGTATCAAAAAGGACTCCTCTGTGGAAATGAAATGCTGCTTTGCAACCAAAGTCTGCGAGAGAAGAGAGACAGGGTTAGGGGTGCAATTAGGACAGAGGAGACAGCAGACAACTCCATGATTGATGGTGTTGCATATTCAGTAACACACTGCTAACACAGGAGGACAGGCGGCCGTGGAGGGCCACGAATGCCTCCACATAAACATTTAAAAATACAAACATATACACTCCGACTCAGAATATTAACAAAGAGAAGCACAACAGAAAGTCCTCATCTCTTTCACAACTTCACTGAACAAATATCTTCCAAACGCTAAACCACAAGCACTTAGTACAACAGCAAGAAGAAATACACCAGGAGATTAAATTAGGTGGATTCCAGAGAGTATATCTTGTCTCGTACCGTGCAATTGTGAAGGTTACTTGTAATATACATTTCTCAGCACAAGTATTACAACTAACACTCCTCTCAACACTTGACTTCTTCAATAACATAAGGGTGGTGTATGACAGGATTCAATTCCTGAGCTTGTTTATGATTTTTTTATGAGCTATCTTGACAACTCGTTTCATTTCAGTCTTATTTGCGACCTATATATAAGTACCTCTCTGACAAATGCAACAGCGCATGTAAGATTTATCTGACTGTATGTATTTGTGTGAAGTTTAAAGAGTTAAAAAGTCAGAGCAAAAGATAAGTTTTGTACTGTGTAGGTCCTTGAACGTCCGTGTTCCTCATGCTCTTCTGTTCAATAATTAAATTGACAGAGTTCGGGCGGTGACCAGGTGGAGCCCATCTCTTCACCATCCATCTATCCACCCATGACAGTCCACAGAGACAAGGACATATGCATTAAGAAAAGCTTTTAACAGGCTCGAGTCAAAGTGAGAGCAGAACCTTTGCCCAAAACAAGAGACCAGAGGCCTGAACGGGGCCCCTTTATTGTTTTGCATGGATCTGGAGAGGCTGTAACTCCAGCCAGGGAAACGTGACTCTTTTCCCTTCACATGTCAGATCTCCAGGGTGCAGAAGCTAGAGAGTACTCCAAGTTCGCAGAGATGTGATGGAGTGCTCATGAAATTCAGGAACATTGGCTAGGGACAGAGAAAATGCTTCATAGGATCCACAATGGCATTTCTGAGAATGTGCACAAACACGCAAACATGTGCCAGTGCAGCTGCGGCATGTGTCAAAGAGCTGCACATCTCTACTCTAAGAAATCAAATGTGAGGTAAATGGAAGTGTAACATCTGAAGGCATCTCTTGTTCTTTCTAAGACAATTTTCGATTATATAGTCAAGATTCCACTTGTCTCCTACAGAACAGCTCCACAAATAGAGAGAGAGCAAACTTAAACTTTGTGCACCAACCTACCATCATAATAACCTCAACGATGCTTAAAAACCTTTTTAGCCACAAAAATAAGGCAAGTTATTCTTAAACAGCACATGAACATGTTTGTTGACAAATCGCCAAGTTGGTCAGCACGTTGGTTGGTTTACAGTCTAGCTTGCTGCCAAAAATACACTTACCGACTCTTACACATGTTCAGATATAGCTTTGCCACTGCTATATCAAAAACAGAACCACAGCCTCCCACTCTGTGTGCGAAGTAATATGGGTTCGAACGGCAGGCAATAGGCGTACACAATCACAAGTGCACCCGGAGAAAAAAAAACACAACAAATATGCGCACGCACACATTCTCACACAGGCATGGGGGCACAAACGAATACACAAATGCCACAGCCAGCTTGCCATCTCTCTGCGGACAGGAGGAACACTCCCGCCACATCATTTCAGAGTGCTTTTCATCACAGTGTGACAACATGTCAGCTCCAGTCCCCGTCACTACGCCACACTGCATTGATATTCACCAACTGTGCAGCAGCCTGGGACACAACACAAGCATGCCAAAAATATGACACTGGAAGAATAACTCTCCTGCATTTACTTGCCTACGCACACACCCACGTGCTCACACTGAGACTGCTACATACGTGCACATGTGTGCGCATACATACTAATTTCACCCACTGTATGAATACAGCAAGAAAGTATCCACACAAGAGCACTGAGGTAAGTCTGAGGTCCATATGCCGCTGGATAAATGCACTTTAGCCTATTTACATCCCCATCAGATTGAATAACTTTTTGTTTTTGTGCGCTGTCCCTTAAAGAAACGCTCTGAATGCTTCTGTACATGATATCAGGGATCCTTCCTCGACCACCTGTCAGCTAGAATGACAGACTGATTTATTGACTGACTGACAGTGTCAGTTCTGCATATATTCACTCTAAACCCATCCCACAAGCTACATTCAGAAATTACTATTCAGCACCCACTCACATTTACACCCCTGAGGCAAAGAACAGGAGACTTGGGGCAAAGCAGGCTGCGATGAGAGAATCAGGTGGTGCATGTGTGTGTACATATTTGTGTTTTTGAAGTGTGTGCATTTGGTGGGGTTGTACTGAACACCATGTTGTGACTTAATTACTGTCATTTTTATCTGTGATTTGAAGATGCTGCAACAAAACAATCATCTGAGGTTCCAGAAAAAAAGACAACAGTCACTAAACTATTTTATTACTTTGCCATAACGTGAGGATATTAAGATTTTTATAAATGCATTTACATTGCAGGGAGCTGCAGTCTAAAGTATGAATCATTGATGATCTCCCTTGACGTGGGGGGGATATGAAATTGATGAGGAATCAAATAGGCAGCCAAGTCAATCTGCTCTACAAATATTGCCGGCACTGGAACACCAGGTAAGCATGTAATGAAATTTCGAGTGTAGTCTAAAAATCCTGCACAAGAGTGTGATTATGCATCCTCTCTTTTGACTGCTCTGCATCTCCCGCACAAACACAGCCCAGAGTGTGAATACAAACACATTGGCTGGGGAGATGCATTCAGTGGAGCAATTAAACGTCCCTGTGCGTCTGCATACAAACTATCAGCCAAATCACTCTACAGGTATCCTCTGTGGAGAGGAGGTAGTGTGGATTAATCCACCCCTGCGTATCCGAGCTGCATGGCTGCTCCACCAGCCAGGACTACTGGGCTTGTTAAAGTTGATTTATTAGGCCTCTGTTTACTTTGGCTTTCCTAGGCAAGGCAAGGTCAACAATAATGGTCCTCTGAATGGGAATAAATTTCGACCTGGATATATATGGCCAACACTGCTTTTCCCCAGCAACCTTTCATGGCATGCAAGATCAAGTCACCCCCTCCGTCCCACTCTCATACACACACCCACACGGTTTCTATCCCTTAGTAACCAAGGTATCACTTGGGAAAACTCTAAATTGGTGCCCCTTCTGCGATGACTTTTTCCCCCTCCGTCCCCCGCCCCCCAGCACTGCTTGATGTTACATCTGTTCATGCATGTGGGAGTGAACAACCGTTACATCAATTAGGGGTCTCATTTTTATGTAGCCTGAGGTGGGAGGGGGGGATCAGCAAGGCCAAAGAGTTAACCTGGATTCTACAAACCCAGCTTGATAACAAGGTGCATGAGCACACTTGCCTGCTGATAAAACAGCGCATCACTTACACATGAAAGTTGCCAAAACAATGTCTTACCCTCACCTCACCCTTCTCCCTGACACAAGGCTGACAAGACCATGTATTTGTGCAACTCATGACTTCCCCGTACAAGAGTAGAACGGAAAGACAACTTTGTTTCTTTATCTATTATTTATTCTTTTCCAACCCCATCCCTCAATCTGTGTGGAGCAGGATGCATAAAGCCTTAACTTTTACAAGTGAAGATTTCTGGTGAGGTCTAGACAAAAATGAAGCTGTTCCACAGCCTCTCAGTTTATTGTGCAATATGAAATACCTATGCAGATACTGGTATGTTTACATGGATGTGAGCACTTTGAACGACTAAATCATTCTGCTCTTATCAGTAAACACTTTCTCTGTGCATCTGCCTCACTTCACTTTGCAGGGAAGAGCTGGAGAAAGATGGAAAGAGAGGAGGTGGATGTGCTATTTCCAGGCCTTTTAACAGTGAAAAAGCAAAGGATCTGTGAAGAAGAAGAAAAATGATGAATATTTCAATGCTAGGTAGACTACTCAGCATGGTCAGTAAAGAAAGAATTATGGAAGGCTTCCCGGAGCTGATCTATTTACAGATGTAGCTGTTATAGAAACTGTGCTTTTATTTCATAGTGGCTGCAACACTGCTGGAATGGTCCTCCACTGTGGGCAACCATGAACCTTTCAAATAATAATACAGTTAATAAATCATCATACAAGTGTTTTATAACACCAACGATGAATCCATGCTGAAATATAAAAAAACTGAATGTACTGTTTTTCATCATATGTAATAAGGACCTAAACAGCAACAAGGAAAGAGAAGAAGAATGGACATCACTCTGCTTAGTTCTAAAGAGGTGTCTCAACTCATGCTGCACCACCTTTCAGTCAGTGCTGCCATGGGAAAACTATAATGGATGAATAGAGGTCATCATTTGAGCTCTGTGATTAATTCTTATATTCAGCAGCCCCTGCATAAAGACTTGGGCCATGTGCCATGTGTTGCCATCCAAGGTACTGCATCACGCAATAACTGTCTCACTTTTAAAGACTTTATAGTTACAACTGGGCTGAACTTTTAAATTAGAGGCAGGCGATTTCACATAGTTGAAACTTGATACGGTCACTTTATGTGTCGTATGAGCTCATTAGAAGAATACAGAATCTTGGTAGCTATAAAACACTACCCCATCTTAAGTCACCATTAGTGGGTCTATTGACAATAAACTACTGCAAAAATTGACCTGAGAAAATCTTCTGCATCCAAAAGGTTCAGTGAATTAAGGTGCGAATTACAAGCGTGCCACTGCAGGTGTGAGACTAGTTTGCAACCTTTATCAAATGTCATCCTTTTTTCCCCCTCCCACATTTGTCACTTTTAGTACTGTATCTAATGAAGCAGATACACCAAGTTAAAAAAAAAAAAATCACGAAAAATGTATCCAAGGTGATTTGTCAAGATTCTGACATGTTGGTGCAGAGCTCAGCTCAAAGCTCTTTGATATACTCATTACCCTCTCTGTGAGGTTGATAGCAAAAACTTAAAGCAACTTTAGCAGAACCCCAACCCTTCCAAATCCACCCACTGTTGCTCCATCACAGAGCGAAGTAATCCAGTTAATAACAAAACAACCAGCTATTTAATATTCTCCCACAAGCACTGAAAAATTTCTGTAATGCCTCAGAGACACACTGGTCAGATTACCATAAACCTCTGTACCAATATGCTTAGCTTAATTTTAAGAAATTAACTCTTGCCTGGAGCATACCTTCAAGCTCAGATGAACTGCATTTCAATGCGTAGCGACCGGTAGCTTTAACTGCAACATGTTGTGCCGGTAAGTGAAAGCTTATTGTATATTTAAATGCTCCTCAGAGAGGATGGCAACAAATGTAATGATGCAATTTTTGGAACCCTTTCATATTTCCCTGATGAAACATTTAGATGTAAAACAGATAGTTTTGAGTGAATATTATTTATTTTAAAGGACTGGACGATAAACATGAAGGAAACAAATACATCAGGTACACCTGCGGTTTCACAGCCTACTGGGGTTTCAATCTAAGATTGGGAAAATATGCAATATGACTTCAGAACCACTCATTGACTAGACGGCACAATGTAAGATTAATAAACCTTACAGAGTTGTATTCCAAGCACCCGTAACCACATAAAGAGTAGTGAGTTAAAAATGATGGAATTTTACTTTCATCATGATACAATTAATAACTTAGTCCTCATGGTGAAGAGGCCATTAACAACAGCTGCAAAGCTACGGCCTTTCCCTGCAAGAGTTACAGGCACATCAGCCGAGGCTCTTAAGAGTTTTATTCACAACTTCTGCACAACTGTGAGACTTTCACCCTCCTGATTACCTCACCCTGTACAATCAAGTGCACACATGCATACATGCACTACACATACACTCCTCCCTCCTTCATTTAGAGGCAGTCTTCCACATGAATCAACCATTTTTATTCCAACAACTAATGTGAAGTGTTTTCTCTAACTTGAGAGGCTACGATGACTTTGAGTGAGCATCATTCCAGTCATTAGATCATGCTAAACCACAGCTCTTGAAGCGAAGCGCTTTAACACCCCATAAATGCTCCACTCAGTCTACGGCTTTGATGAGGCTTTTGATATGCCTTCACTCCATTAGGTAGTCAAAGGGAATATACTAGCATATAAAAAAGAAATAAAGTCGACTTAATTTCATCCATACAATATCCTCAAATCAAAGAGAGTCTTTACCAGTGCTTCTAGGCACAGCACCTAGATGTAGTATGTATGCGTAGTCTGTTCCCTCTCTCTCAGGTAATAAGATGTCTAAAAAAATATAAAGACAAAATTGACTAGGCTTAACAGCTGAGAATGTTTTTCTACTTATTTTTAGTGATGTCTCTGTACAACTGAGGTCACATGGCAATTGTGAGATAGTTGTATGAGCAGGGATATGTACTGTGATTGAAATCTTGTAAGCAGATTAAGTTGTGCTGGAACGAAGTTCAGGAGACTTAGCTGTCATAAAGCGTTTACTGAAGTTTGATATGAACAATACAGTGATCAACACGGTGTATTTGCCGCACCAAATTCTAACAGTGTTCCTCTTTTCAGGACAATTTCACACAAGCCACACATGTGTATTGCACATTCCCCTCCATATGATACTCTCTGAAGACATTACATATGTTTTAGAACTATCCTTCTCATGAGGCATGGTATATCTTAGCATCACTGGGAGAGAAATTGACTTCATTGTCTCAAAGAATGAAAAATTCCTTCACTAAAGCTTGAATAAAACTGTTAGCATATTGAAAAATCACCATTGTCCTCATGTTGATGCCTCTTCCCCAGATAGTAAACAGCAAATCTGTCTGAGTCCTGATTATTCAGATTACTCAGGCTCCCATACTAGATTAGACCACTCTCCTCTTACGTTCAAGTGGACGATATGAAGTATAAATGACTTGGGTGGAAATTTCTTTGCATCTCATTTTTCCAAAGCTTAGTTTGAAGGCCATTATGTTTTAAGTTTTTTCAGCAGCCCGTCACATTAAGACATTATATATATTATATGTATATGTATCTTCTCATCTTATATTGACAGACATGTTTCAGACATGTGAACAGTATTTTTAAAGTTTGATTCTTCAGTATCAAATGAGCCATCACACTTAATGAACAACATGTAGGCTAACACAAAGAAAAACTCATTGTGTGTAACATGTACTCATTGTCTGCTGGAGCGAGCCACCACTAGTGACCCCCTGGGAATATCTCACAATCGAAAAGTCAGATCAATGTTGATGAACAAGGCCTTGGGTGGTATACGGTACTTTGCTTGAATCAAGACAGGCAAAAGCAAGGGACAGGAAATGAGGGGAGTGACACAAGACCAGGAGTGGGATGAGACAGATAACGGAAGCAAAAGAGATATGAGAGGAGAGAATTGAGATGAAACTGATTAAGTTCAAGTGAAAGGCCAGGCAAAAATATACACAAAGAGCTGTTGTCGAGAAAAAAAAGAAAGGCAGGAATAAAGAGACCCACAGCGATATATTTCAGCAGCAGCAACCGGCATAACTGTGTAATTGAACCAGGCACAACAACACTCTATCTGTTAATCAGCTTTCCTCAATGGAGTGTTCAGCACCTCTAAAGGAATAACACAGTACAGTCCAGCACTAAAGAGAGACCACTGTAATCTTCTACCCTGCCTTGATAACTTACCCATAATGGGTTTATCTCCAGTGACTGCTTGTGATTGATACATGGCTTTTTAAATCTGCTTAGTTCTATGTGAAAGAATCTTATGAAGACAGGTCCGGCTTCTTTTTTTTTTCTTTCAAACCATTTTAATGCCTCTCCTCTTTACCCCCAACTAATTCTCTGACACTTGTCTAATAGGATTGACTGTGGCTGCTGTTAATTGTATTGCTGCACACATGAAGCACTACGGTTCCTCTGCTTATCGCACGCACTACTCCAAACCTTTGTCGAACCTTTCAGGCCTTTCAATCAAATTCAACACAATATTGAGGCTTCGTAATGAGACTTTTAGTGGCGTACACGTGTACATGACAACGACCCAGCAGGATCAATGCAGCATACTGAAAGCAAAGAATATCTTTAATGTATACTGTTGTATCCAAATCAGAACTGAAATTGAAGAATAACGCAGCAGTTAGGGGAGAGGAAAATAAATGTAAAGTTTTACATTGACCAGTTTATTGCAGTGCTTATACATATTCTACATAACTATTTGAACCCCAGTAGTCGCATCACCTTATGAATCCTGTGACATAATGACATAATAAAAGCAGGGTATAAATAACATTAAGGATAAACACATTAACTGAAGTAAAGTAAAATATGTCACCTCCTTTCATCTCTCACCGTGGACGGAGAAGCTGTTCTTGGTTTTCTCCATGCTTTAATCAAACTAATTTTATAATCATGCTTTATGAGACAAGCAAGATGTATTGGCTATAAGGAGATCTGACTCTCTGTCTGCCAATGCCAATAACTTTATCAGTCCCTTCTGTGGGACCTGGATACCAGCCCAATACTACACACTGAGAGGTTCATTGGCTGTACACCCCAGAGAAGTCAAACCTTGGTGGCTGGAAGAGGCAATCACACAAGACACTGCAAAACAGCAGGAGAACTGTTTAAAATCGCCACCGTCTTATTATTTTCTAGATTATCTTTAAAGTTTCATATAGTTCCTAGCTAGACAGTCAAGGTTACATTTTGCAGTCCCACTTTTGCATTTCTCTCTACTTTGAGCATATATTAACCTTGGCAGCAATTTTCCATAAAATATGACGAAACTCAGAAATTTACGATACCCTTGATTTGAACTATTTCCACTGGATGAAAGTTTCTAAGCTGCACCTCTATGAATCAGAGCAGCTAATTTAGGGATACAACCAGGTGGCCACTACCCATTAGATTCACACACACCAAAAAAAAACAAAGCTCTCCTGGTTCTCTGTAAATAATTAGTAAATTTTCTGCCGCTCTGATTCTCACTCTGTTCCGCAGTTAAAACAAAGGCCCATTTCATCCCTGGAACCATCAAGACATAATCTATCGTAAAAAAAAAAAAAAAAGATGAAAAGAGATGTTATTCTTATTATCTAATTAATCCTGCCAGTGCCCCGAGGTTATTTAATTTGTTGAAAGACCATTAAAAACCCTGCATCCGGCAAATAAAATAATGAGGATCTTAATTTGCTCCAATTCGGGAAGGCAGTGCCATAAACAAGAGCAGGCAATATCAGGCCCTACAGACAGGCCAAGCTACTCACAAAATTAGGCAAATGCTACTCACTGAGAACTTTCGGAAATTTAATACCTCTGACAGCAGTGACAATAATTTACTCACTGTGCCCACATGACACCCCATAAACAGGAAAACAAAGCATTAACTTGTCAGAGGGAAATGATGTCTATTTAACTGACTCAATTGTGGAGCAGGGGAAACTGCTTTTTGTTCAAGAACTTGATGTGTCTATTATGGCAAAGGGAAAAGACAAACTAATTCATCAAAGTGAGATTAAGGGTGTTGAAAAGCTTGGTTTGTCAGTTATAGCACATGAAAGGACAAACTAAAATCCATCAATGACAGATTAACAAGGAAAAGGAGATGTTTCAAGCAGAGTATAGTTTAAAAACGAGTTCAACTGCAGGGGTGAGAATCAAGGAAGTGACAATGAGCGACAAAAGCACTCTCTCCCGCCTAATACACAAAAGGATGGCAAGCAATATCGCATCATTTTAGGAGGAATCATTATTCAAAGCAATCAGAATCTAATTTGCAAAGGGACCCGTCGAATTCATTACCATGACACAATACAGTTTAGCCAAGTCACAAGCAAGGAAACGAAAACAGAAATGGCTCCTGCAAACTTTGAAGAACAAAACTTATGTCCTAACTTACCCATCTGTGAGCCCCTGAATATTCTTACAACCATCCCCTTAACATCCATCATATCCAAGTAGATGTGGCATCAGAGAGGCAGCACAAAATGTGTTATCTTCAAAATCGATCTGTAGCTTTAATTAATTCTTTCGTTTCTGAAACCAGCACCAGATCGATAAGAACTAGGCGCTACTTGAAGAATGTCATAGATAACACTATGATAATTTTGAATATTAAGCTCCACTTTATCTGCAAATGCCATCCGAACTGCAACTACCATCAATATTCCTTAGGCATCCCAGTGACAAGATTCATGTTTTCTAATAAAAGAGTGATTCCCCAGCCCTGGTCTGGCTTGATGCCTAAGAATAATGTCAAGGAAGTGTTTATTGAACCCAGAGAAAGATGGCACTGGGCCATTGTTCAAAGAACAAAACAAAAAGCAACAGACAATAATCATAAAACAGAAAAACACCAAACAACTCTCCATCCTCTTCTGAGGAATATCTAAATTCAGAGGGGCAGAAAATCCCCAGCCAAATTTTGAGCTGCTTTGCTTACTCCTCTGTGTCTATTTCCTCCAAAGCTCAAATGACCAGCAGCGGCTTGTCTGACCGGCATATTAAAAAAGTCTCATTTAATGTTAGTATTACTCCAGGGAATAATAAATTCACTTGATAATGAAGTAAAGCCTTCAAGAATGGAATGCTCCGGTATCCCGGCATAACCCCCCACCCCATTTTCCTCTTCCCCCATCTATCCTTCCTCTCTTACTCGATCAGCTGAAATCCTATTGTGTCTGTGTGCATTGCGCACATACTGATCTCAGCGTGGCACGAACTGCATTCCTAGGGCTTTCTTTAGCTTTGTGCGAAAAAACTAATAAATCTAAAATGCCTTCTCTCCCCATGCTGGGGATTAGGCCTCGATAGAAGCTATGGTTTTACATGGGGAGAGGATAATACCATGGAAATGGAACCCTGCTTCTGCTACAACGAGACTGACTATGACGGAAACAGTGCTGAAAGGCCACTAGAGCCAATGATGTCTCTTTTGGTGAGGGCCAGTTACTAAAACTCAGAGGACTATTGTTGTGAGCAACTTGTGTTAGCTTAACCTGTTCCCACCATAATCTGTTCTTGCAAAGAGCTGATAACACTGCATGTCATAGACTTTTCTTGGTTTCTTACAGGGTTTTGTTCTTTGCACCTCTTTTCTCTAGCTTTACCATAAAACAGCATTCTACCAGCAAGGATAACACATGTATGTCTCAAAGGTCTGCCTCAACGTACATACATGTGTGTGTGAATGTGTACAGTTTGTAAATATCACAAATGTCTCATTATATGAGAGAAACTGCTAAGCATTATTCCAAATGGCAGTGGATCTACTCTAACAAACGTGGCTATAGAAAACACCAGGAATTACAAAAGGTTTACCTCCTAATGTCATGAAGGAAGTTTACAAGGAGATTCTCAGATTCATTTTCTTTAAGTCCTACTAACAGTGTCCAGAATTAACTTTCTGATTCACTGGCCAAGGAGACTGATACATGCGATTTACTGCACTTTTTGTATCAGCTAAAACAATAAAGTGCCTTTTTGTGTCATATATACATTTGTTTCGGTACATTTAATGGAGATAATAAGATATTATGTTGAGTACAGACCTAGCCTGAATACAGCGCTAGAAGTCTTTATCTCAGAATTATAATTTTTGCTATTAAATGTACCTAAAGGTGCAAAATCCAAGGTTTGGACACAAATATAGCATTATTATAGCCGTAAACAAAAATCTGCTAAGTAAGGATATAGTGGAGTAATGGCACCCTTAACAGAGAATGAAGTCGGACTTCCAATGTGTGTGTATGTTAGTAAATGTGAATTCCTCTCTATGAAACTGTTGAGTCTTCCCACACATCAAAACAGACAGAGAGTGACCTCCCACAACACACTGGAAAAGCGAAGTGGCACTCCAAAAACCAAAAAATGAAAAAAACAAAGTATTATATTTAATTTATTTAGCTAATTTGCTTCTTCTGCTGTTTTGATACTCTCCTGTGCTACTGCTTCCCCACTCGCTTCTGTTCTGCTCCAGTCTTTGTGCGTTTGTTTCCACATGCAGGTCCACTCGTGGAAACAGACACACATGGAGTGGAACAGATACAATACAGTCATTAAAAGTACTTTACATTGCCAGCATGGGCTAATGGTTGTGGCTGCATTATATTTAATATAAATGAAAGTAAATGGAGGGGGGGAGGGTCTGAGATGTGTATTCTCTCGGGGCTTCAGTGTTTCTTAATGTTATACACAGAACCTTTAATCAAACATAAAATTGTTGTCAAATCAATGGATGCTTAATCATTTTTAATCAACCTAAGTCTCATCACAGGACTCCAGCTCTGTACCGGCATAGTTACCCATTTTCCACAAAGACTTGTCCCTTCTCTGTCTCACTGGCTCGCGAGTATTTCCTGTTTAGGGTTGTGGTGACCATTTTGGTATATACATTTACTCACGAATATAGTGAATTGCCTTTTGAGATTTACTGAACATTTGGTGCTTGATGGTAATAATTTCAGACCCTGCCTACTTAAACCCACAACACATATGCAGCTACACATTTATGCACACATGCACACCAGAATAAACACCCAAACACACATTTTTTATTAAATATTCTCTACCACTAGCTCTCTAAGACCCCATGACAGTCATATTGATGTATATACAGTACGAAAAAACCCACATACAAGTAAGCACATCACATGCACAACACAACGGCATCATACTAACAACTGAATGCATTTTTCAGTGCCTAAGACCACCTCCAGCCATACTGGTAGGTAACATGCTCCCTCTGAGCCTGAGCCAAGCTGCTCCTAAGCAGGCATGTGGGAGTCGACACAGCTCAGCCCACACTGCAATGTGTTTACATAGTGCTACACTGTCTCCGCAGGGAATACATTATGGTTCATGCACAGAAATATACATTATTAATCAGTGTAAGTATAGCTAACGTAACATGCTTGGCATACCTAGATGAGATTTCTTACTCTTTCTATTCTGTGCTTGCAACTTCTAAAGGGACAATTTAAAGTGATCATACACAGACATAAAAGACACACTTAGTGGTTGCTTATTGTATGTATGTATGTATGTATGTATGTATTGAGCTGTCTGTAAAAAGAATACAATGGGATAGAACGATGTGCACAGTGGAGAGTGCTTTTTTCTACAGAAAGGAGAAACAGAAGTCCCTAACCTTCCACCTTCTTCACAGTCTGTTGTTCAAAGCTGTAAGGAAGCGCAGGTACAAAGGAGAAACAGTTTCTTCCCTACCCCCTTCTTTAGTGTGATGTCTGCCTGCTCACCACACCACACCAACACAGAATGTTTCAGAGCTCTTCTCTCTTTAAACACTAAAGATCGGTCTCTCCGCTCAGTACCACTTACCAACTTCAAGGTGATGCAAACGCCAAAGCGTTAACTCTACAAAGTACATAAGTTTCAGACAGAGACGCATGCTCTCGATAGAGAGCTGGGAAGAAAGTGTTAGTGGAGGAGGGGAGAGGTGACAAGCATGTGAGGAACACCTTCTGAAGTGTCAAAAGATGGGCTCAGCTGATGAAAGAGGATAGGAAAGAGGAAGGGAGTAGGGGAAGGAGGGGGGAGAGCAAGAGACAGAACGAGCTGATGTCACATCTGAAGCAGTGGAGAGGCTTTCAAGTCAGGAGCATTGGCTCTGTATTCCACGCAGGAGCCTCTCTGGGTGAATTTTAAGGTTTGTGCGTGTATGTGCATTCGTGTGTATCCAAGTGTGTGCGTTTGATAAAAAGTACATGATAAGTATATGCATGACTGTGTAACAGTTGTTACGCTTTTGTATACTGAACAGGGAAAAATGAGAGGGGATGCAGATGATGCAGAGGTGTGTCCAACATCTATGTACATTTGTGTAGCGATGTAAAACTGGAGGGTTGGAGTGTATGCAGGAAGATATGTCGAAGTGGTATTCAAAACATTGCACCAGGGTTATTAATTGCACACTTTGGTCCTACTCATCAGTGCTTGGAAAGAGAAGGGGAGAGTAATGATTAACAGTAATATACACATAAGACCACCACTCCTGAAACCTGAAAAATCGATCTGCTGGCCTGGGCTTGCATAGAAAATTGCTGCAGAACGATCAATCCCTCTTAAGTTTTGTGAATCCAGTCGGGTAGCTTAGCCTGAAGGAGACTAGACAGGGGCATCAATGTGGGCACAAGGGAGACCAGGTGAAGACAAAGCCTTGTCAATAGTACTTCGTTTTCCATCAACTCTGTTCCTTAATCACCCTGGTCTTAATGCGCCTTTCTATCCGACAGGCCCACTCCCATTCCAATATATCCAACATGAGCTAGCCCTAAACAAACATCTACCTGCCTCTTACTCACTCGCTCTCGGAGAGCTGCCCTCATCCATCTAAGCCAATAGCAAAGGTCTTCATTACAGAGTGTGTGGCGAGAGGGTTGAGGAAAGTTTGTCCTTATTGATGGTGTCTCCATTGTCTTTTCCTCATTGAAAAAAAGCACTCCTCTCAGTAATTACCTCCTCTGCCTCCCTTCTTCATGGTCAGGTCACAGCTACTTTAAGTCCTTGCAAAGACAATTAGCTCAAGGGAGAAAAAAAAATCTCACTACAAGTTCCCCTAGAGTGAATAATAAGAAGCAATAAAGAAAGAAATATTATCATAGAAATGCCAGGGAAAAAGTTATGAGTGGTATAAAGGCAGTTGCAGGCAAATACAAGAAAGAGCATTAATCAACCCTCCGAGTTAGTCATTTTGGATTTTTTTTTCACGCTATGTGTAAATAGTTGTTTGCATTTCAGTGAACATGGAAATAATGAAAAAAAAAACTAATGCAGAGAGCAAAGCAAAAGCATAATGCAGCAAACAGCATTCCAAAGACTAAGACACTATAAAAGACAATAAATGGGGGGAAGGAAAAAAGCCAAACTGGCATTAAGCCAGATAAGAGTGCAGGCACACCTGAGCACTGTTTAAGACAACTGTGGCAGAAACCTCATCTTCATTGAGTTAATTAGCAGTACCCCACAGTCAGCATCTCAGGGTGTGGGTAGGAGGACCTGAGGGAGAGCAGACTGTCTTAGTGTCGATTGGAGTAAATGGCTGGCCTCCCTGATGAGCTCCCATCAGCCCTTGGAGCCTCCTGCCGTCACATCCCACTTGATGGTAATTATTTGGAAGGCAACCACTCTGCAAATTTCATTATTTAGATTTGGGGGTTGACTTTCTAAGCCTACCACAAATTGCCATCGTGGCCACAAAATTCTTCATCACCACATGTCTTCAATTTAGCGGGCTATTTAGTAATACTAATGTTGTAAATAAGCATAGCCCATAGTTTAGTTAATCTGAACGCACGGTCGCTAATTGAGATTTAATGCACGGTTGTTTAACTCACTTACTGCGCAAACCAGTAAACACATTTAGAGGGATATTTTACATCTAAAAATCTAAATAGAATATTACAAAAACTCCTAACATCTTTCTGGGAGGTGAAATGTTGTGATAATATTAGCAGCTGGATAGCTTAGTGAGTAACACCCCAGACATTGGCATGGGAGATCGGTGGTTCAAATCCCAGTCAGGGCGCAGGTATCCAGTGAGGACCCTTAGGCAAGTTCCTTAATGCTGCCCCGCCTACCTAAGCTTCTGCTAAATGATATTGTCACAATATTTATAAGTATATGAATGGCTGCTGTATTCATTACACAAAGGACAAGACCTTCTGTGAGTTATAAAATGGCAACAGAAAAACATAGACAAGTGGAGTGAAGTATAATGATGCAGTGACAGCTGTTGTCATTGTCAGCCTTGTAGTTGGTGTTATGCTTTTAAGGCACTCAGAGTTTTCATAAAGTGAACAGTCTTTTTTTTTTTCTTTTTTTTTAATTTGCTGCAATACTGTTTGTTTGTGTCACTTAGGTTGTTTTCATTGTCATATTGTCATAGCTGGAGTGTTAGATAAGAAGGGCCTGAGCAGAAAAATCCCCCCCTCCTCTGTTTGTGTGCACCACAAAACAACAGTTGTGCAAACGTTACACCTGCTTCTCCCAAACTAACGTGGTGAGCATCACTGTCAGTCATTCAGGGGTCATTTCTATAATTCTTTATTCCGTAATCTGCTATTTTCTACAGCATATATTGCATTCAACATAACACATTTTTCTGTGATATTTTTCCTGTCCCTTTTGTACAGCTATATTGTAAAAAATGTCATCTGACTTCATAGCACCTACAAAACTGCACCGAATTCCCACTGAGTCTAAATTAGCAATCAAGAACATTTTAAGTAAAACATATCACTTTATAAACAGAATTTATGTTATTGTTTAAACATTACGATCACACCGTAAATGGTGTTAAGCTATGCGACTGCACACCATATGGAATGTCAAGCTGTCTAAGCAAGTCAAGGGTGGTAGACACCTCATGCACTGGCACAGACCTTGGTTCCACCATCTGATTTGGTTAGTTTCTACCTAATTA
The DNA here is from genome assembly GCA_900302755.1 of Chromis chromis. Taxonomy (NCBI): domain Eukaryota; kingdom Metazoa; phylum Chordata; class Actinopteri; family Pomacentridae; genus Chromis; species Chromis chromis. Next base: position 57,493 of record OMNN01027436.1, read on the forward strand.
AGTGTCAAAACCATCATCTATCCTCAAACTGTCACACCCTGCAGTGGCATAGCATTGAAGCTAACACCTGATGCTGTCTGACTGTGAATGACACTTACAAGTAAAAGCTGACAAAAAGCCAAACTCTGCTTTTCATTCACGCCTGTGCGACCTATAAACAAGCAAGGAGGTGTACTAGAGAGCAGAAAAACTAACCTTTTTTGGCTTTTTGACATGTTCCTGTTGGGTGGTTAATCATACAACTCAACCAGCGCTGAAATTATGAGTCAAACTACATAAAGAGCATGATAAAATGATATTTCTGGTCTCTCAAATAACCCCAGATGCTAACAAAGAAAATTATAGTGCTTGTCAAATTTGTCGTTTTTCCATTTCACATCATTGCAGACAGAACATTTCTTTTTAAACTAAGTCTACATAAAAATAAAAGAATCATGATTAATTTAAATGAATAAAAACCCAAGTTTACGGTTACATGACTTACAGCCTTGAGTGATGCCGCATTTCAATGGAAAGGTGAGGGATAATAAAATGTCAACCCCATACAGCAATAATCATTTTCGTGTACTGTACATATGGGTTATCAACACCAAAGCTTATTATTCTTCAGTAATGATGCTGCATCCTAATATGGCTGTTTGTTAAATGGAAAGGCAGCATAACAGAGTAAAAGGATGGAGTAGCGGAAAGAAGCAGGGGATAAGAATGAAGAGGAAAAAAAAGGGAAAAGAGTACAAAGCCCCTCAGGAATTGCAGAGCACAGAGACTTCTATTTATAGAGGCGGGACTAAAGCAGAAGAATGACAGGCATCGACTCTGTACCTGGAGCGCCACGCTACTCAGAGTAACACAAACATTCCCAAATGTATGCATATTGATACACTTCTGGTACAAATTTTTCTCTTCCCATTCTCGAGATCGCTTTTGCATTTTTTTTCCACCACTTTTTCTCTACCATACACATTTAAACCACATTTTTAAACCCTATTACATGCCCCACTTACTCATGTAAGCTGTATCCTTTTTTTACAACATAGCATTACAATGCATAGGAACATGTCATTTATTAAATTACTGCTATCATTTTTAGATATCAGAAAACTGGATGGACTGATGTAGCACCTCTAGCGGTTTTGTAGGTGTTTTCCAGCTGAAGTGGTTCCCTTCCTGGACAAATTAAAGACTTGTATAGAATGGACGTTTGTGAGATCTTCAAGAAGTTTGAAATTTGGTCTTGAATGAAAAGCTTTGTAATCTTCTTGCTTTCAAATAATCTGATTCAGGAATGGCACAAAAACTAGTTTTTCATCATCAGTAGCCTTGGGGACACCTTCACTTGAGTTATTTCCTCAATACTCTCAAGTATCAAAGAAAATGCCATTCTGTAAACCTATATCCCAGCAGCAGCACCATCGTGTTACTGTATTTTGACACCATAATTTTGTTAAAGACAAACAGTTCAAGGTAACCCAAGGAGCTGACTGCTTAATATAAAAAAATGAACGAATTACAGAAGTTGTTATAAAGTCCTGAATCACTAATGATCTAAGGTATACATCTGAGGGTTAAACGAACAGGGTTTAAAAGTACTCCGCAGCCAAGCACCATTACTTCTACCACTTTCAGCAGTGCAAGAACAAAAGAGCGAGGCACAAAGGGAGGGAGGGCGGCATTTAATTTGATGAGCAACACTCAATCTATATCTGTTAACAAAAGTCTACAGCTAGGTGGAAGCTGTTGACAGCAAATAAACAACACTGCGTCTACATCGTTTCTGAGCTTGGAGCAGAAGCAGAGCAACAGATGACAACAAACATCTCTGTGCCTGCGCCGTAACTTATAAAAGCATTTATACGGAGCATCAATCTGTCCTGTGACATCTGCCACAACATCACAACCCGATGTAGCGCAATGTGCACACAACTCTACCGCTTGTACCTCCTGCTTAATGAATTCCCCATTACTCACCAAACCTTTAAGTTAAACCGTGGTGGTTGCCACTTATTAACATACTGGCGCTGCAGCCATCTTAGCTATCAGTTATATGTGACAACTGCTATGATCTGAGTCAGAGATGCTACTTTTCGGCTGCACGTCTTCCAAACTAATTTAATTTAATGACTATTAATATATACATGTATATTTAATGTTATAGCCAACGTTTTCAATAGATGCCACAGTTACTTTGCATGTTCACACATTGCCAATACGGATGTGGAAGAAATACTCAGATCCTTTACTTGAGTGAAAGTTAATGCAGCATCCTATTCAAGTAAAATTACTGTAGTAGCACCAGAAAAGTGTATTTAAGGTATCAAAAGTAAAAGTACTTAATATGCTCCCAAACGTACGGGTCAGGAGATAAATCTGGCGACATCTGAGGTAATTAACATGTGATGAAAGAAGAAGAGGGAAAGTTCTGATACACAAATTTGTATTAATTTCAGAGACTTCTCTAATTTTTGATCTGCGTTTGTGAAATGTTGGATCATGCTGCCTATTTGGGACAGTCAATTAAATTAATCATCTAAGAAATTTAGAGATTAATCATAGTTTTTTCGAACGGCTAACAACTCACCTGAAAAGTGACAAGGGAGCCCGACTAGGCATTACATGTTTATAAAGGGTCACAAGCCACTGCTTTAATGTTTAGTTCATGTGCTAAATATTATAAGCTAATCAAATTTTATTCATGTAAATTGTTCATTCCTAATAATGACAAGTAACTAAAGCCAAATAAATGTATGGGGAATAAAAAGTGCAGTATCTCAAACAGTGGAATAGAAGCATGAAGTACCATAACATGAAAAGTGCTTCAACACTGTGCTTAAGTACTTGAGTAAATGTACTTTCCACCACTGCTTGTATTCATGTACAACTTCTTTGTTACGCCCATGCAGGTATTTTTTGATTCATTTTTGTTTCACAACATTCAACACGAACCGTATCGCTCACAAAAGATTGCCCCAAACCGCAAATCCTTTTGTTGAATGAGCGGCAGCATGTCCATTCATCAATCAACACTCATTGTGTTGAGGCTCTGTTGACTGCTGTCTTTCACAAGCACCAAGTCAAGGTAAGTAGAGATAAAGTCAAAAACGACAAGCCAGTTTTGATTTGATAAAGTGTACGGTGTGACCCATTCGACAAGACTGAGTCATGTTTATAAGAGAAAAACGAGGTTGAATTTGGTAAAGGAACAGAGGCATATGTTGGGAAAGAGACAAAGTTTATTGCTCTCCACGGTGCTGAAAAAAAAGTGTACCACTGATAACACAATGTTTCAAAGGTTTCTTTGTGCAATATGAAATTCAAATGAACTCGGCTCTCATTATTCTATGGACTCAGCACTCCAGTAAGTGTTTCGGGTAGTTTCATTAAGGGTCATGCAAATGTCCCTTAATGAAATATGCTCAATCATCACACAACTCCCTCAAGCTTCAATCCTCTCCGACTGATTATTATGTAGCTCCTGGAATTACAGATATATCTGTTATAGGACCTATGTTGCCTTACGCACATGTGTACGAAAGCAAAGTGTGGTAACATACCAGTTTGAGGATGCCAGTGAGGATGGAGAGAGTTAAGAGGCTTAGCACCACAGGCAGATCCACCTAGCTGGGCCCTGCTGGCTGCCCCTGGGCCCACCTCATGCCCTCATTATCCTCCTGACTCCCTCCACTCATCATCCTCCAGCAGTGGGGCTAATCCAGACTGAGGGGGTAGTACATAAATCTGGAAGAGGAGTCTCGACTGGGGATAGGCACCTGTACTGCACACCAACACAGTGTTATAAGCTAGTGTTTCAGCAACTGAGAAAACACAACAGAAAACAATCAATCTGTCAAAGTGTCAAAAACATCTTACAGGAAAATTGCAGTGGCTAAAAACCCCCAAACTGCTGATTATCTTTGGTAATTGTTTGGAAGTCGCACAAATGCTAGCGTACACAGTAAGACAAGTCTCAGTCACAAAGCCCCGTCTTCAAACGCTGTCCAACATTCCTATTCAAGCATAATATATTTTTATGCATTTTAATATGCAGCAGCAGAGTGCTCATCCAGCCATTACTGAGTTATAACATATCCCAAACCAAACCCACATAGAGTCAATAAATGATGCCGGCGACAAAAAATTTAATTTAATTCTGCTTTGATATTTTATTTTTTCATTCATTAATTGAACACGGAGATTGGGGCCGGGGTGGAGGTACGGTGGGGGTGCAACAGATTACTATTTTGCGTAGCTCGTGGTTGTTCGGCCCCATAATGGCCAGCAAGTCCTCTGTGCTTTTGGGAACTTGTACGGCTTTTCATGTGAAAATGAAGCTTGAGGCTATTCCACAGTGTATCAATCAGTGTGACTGAGGTTTGAAGATGCATGAAACAAACCGGTGAACTGGGGAGCTGGGTGTGTGTGTGTGTGTGTGTGTTGTGCAGTGAGTGTGGTTGGGGCAGAGGGGGTTGTCATCAGTTTTTCCCAAAGCATAGGGTCAGCAGAAATTCAGTACAATTCTCTTCCCTTGTTGCCATGCATGAAGCTTCTGTCAACAGACCTGGACCATCTGTCTTGTTATTTACCACATCCTTGTTTTTCCATTACCCAAAACTCCACCTCATGTTTTCAGTGAGGAGCTGCATTTATGAATAAGATGAAGAGACCACTAGTAATTAAGAGGCATAGTTCTGAGTAACTATGCAAAAGAAACTTTGTGAAGTGTTCTGGACGTTAACAAATTTGCATTTTTTATTTTTTTTTTTTGCTTCAGTGAATTAAATCTACTATATTATTTTTGGTTGAAAAAGGCGAAAATTGGGGACGACGTGTTGATTTGACAAACCTAGAGTAAAAGTCAAACTAAAAAAAAATTACGATGGATACATTCTACAGTCTTCATTAAACCAGTTTGAAAAAAATGTGTTTACAAACAAGCCATTCACATTTGTTGTAAGTTACACATTAAAATAATTTAGACCTGAGCAGTGAACCTGAACTATTGTCACTGAAGAAAAATTTCAAATGGATTGATGTCCATTTTCGAGTTAAATGTCAATTATGTAGACTTGACACACGGAGTATAATATTCATGAATATGTTTTCATTAGTGTATAATCACCTGTAACTACAAATCGTGCTTTCGTTAGCGTAGTTTAAGCCTTTTCTATCAATAGTGGGAGCAGGTTCGTATTACATTGCCATGTTCCTACAGTAGCCCAGCACGGACTGCAGCAGGCCACCTTCTGCGTTTTCCACTTTATAGTAGCCACCATAAGTTCTCCTACACGCTTGGAAAAGGAGGGTGATGCGAGGTGTATTCAGATGGATGCAGTCTGCAACCTCACTGCTAGATGCCATTGTCCTAAAAACTTTCAGAATGCATGTTTTTAGCTTTCTCAAAAAGAAGCCTATATTATGCACAATTACAGGTTTTTAATTTTATTCCTGGGGTCTGCTAGAATACATTTACAAGCTTTAATGTTTAAAAAAAATACATTATTTTCCTATACTGTACACTGCTGCAACACCTCTTCTCACCCTTTTTCTGAAATACTGCATTTTAGCTCCTGTCTCTTTAAGACCTCCCTGCCAAAAAATCCCAGTCTGCTCTGATTGGTCAGCTGGCCTGACAAACATGAGGTACCCATGGTTGCATACCGTAATCCCAGATATACGAGTACAGGGAGAAACACGTACCCTTAGCAGAAGTGACTCTTGTGAGGAAGCAACGACGGACTTCACTCTTGTGAGGGTGTGCCAAACTAGCTGCAAGGTGGAGTTGGTGCACGTATTTTACAAGGTGACGTAAATAAGTAACAGAAGAAAAACCTGGACTTTAAACAAAACGTTTCAGTGAGGTAAGGACAAGGGTTTTCAGTGGAAGAGAATAACTGCTTTGGCATGGGCTTTGTCAGTTTGTAGACCTTTCACATGTACAAAAAGACACTTGCAGTCGGAGGTTTTGTTTTTTTTGTTTGAGAACCACAACCCTTCAATATACATACTGGAGAGGACATCTGTGAGTAGATCAGTAAATGGAAGAAAAAAAGGAAAGGGGGTAATGGCATGCTTTCACTCCTGCATAAAATAACGTCCAGCTCAAAGGGAGACAGATATTTGGGACTGTCTAGTCCTAAAGATCATGTGTACAGAGATAAAAGATTCACCTAAATGCATGTGAAAGCCCCTCATCACCGTTAAAAAAAAGCTTTCTAGAACTCAGCATTAAAATGTTTGTGCTGTGTTCAACTGTCAGGGACAAGTCGAAGAGTGATGGAGATGAAGGGAGCTAAAATGAAAGAGGAATTATAGTGATTAAACTAGTACACACAAAAGATTCATGCTAACCATGCATAGCGAATGGCTCTCACACCTAAAGTGAGGGCATCGTCTTTAATCAGAGGGTAATTTATTGACTCCCATTTACAAAGCCATAATACTAGTGATCAAGGCTTTCAACCGTAAAATGCAATAAACTAGGGAAGTGTTTTGTGAACAAAGGCAAATAACAAGGCCCCACACATCATTATGTTCCCTTCATATCCCATTAGATTAGTTCCAAATACGTTTTAGGTTAAGGAAGTCATGCCATATGCAGTCAGGGTCAAGGGTAAGAATATTGAATTGTCATTAAGTGTCCGTACTCTGGATGAAATCTAAACATTCATATTCCACCCCATTTCACAAAATGAATCAGTGCAATCAATTTTTGAAATTGGCAAGACAAAAAAAACAAACAGTGGTGTAATTTGTATGTGTCATGTTACATATGGCTGACTAGGCATCCATGACAGTGTTGCTTTGATGCTGTTTTTATGGATTAAGCCACTATTTGATCCTTCTAACAAAACAAAAAAAAGTTTAATCTAATGACGAGTTTGTTCTTGCAAGAAAATTCACTTAACTGGCCTAAGTTAAAAAAATAAATCTGAAAAACACTTGCATACTCTTTCCACTTTACCTAAAGCAGAAAATTGTCGGCCGTAGATGGCGGGAAGATCTGGCTCTGTTATTTCTCTCTCGACGGAGGCACAAATTCTTGTCCATCAGGGAGAACAAAGCCATGTAATTGGCTGCTTCCCCACTTGAGCCCTAGATAGCACAATGTTAATAACAAACTGATGAGAAATTCATTAGTGCTCCAAATAAAAACAATCTCTCCTCGATAAGAGGCGAGTACATTATAATTAAACTGATGCCTCGCAGTTTTCATTAGGCCGTGGAGCCTGAAAACTTGAAGACTGAACCACTGAGATGGATGCAATTAAGCGCGATTGTTTTACTACACATTTGAGTCTAAAGTATAAAACAGAGGCGCCAAGTTAATACAATAGGTGTTCATGCGGTGGGAAAAAGAGACCTAAGAGTTACGTCGTAAATTAGCTGACCACAGTGGCACATTGTGGCAGGTTTACCCTACAGTCTGCAGGAACTGGTCAAGTCAGGATTAGTTACACTGCTGACTACTGAGAGGAAGGGACAGGCTGCAGAGTGTAATTAGGTATTTCACTTCTCCGTCTTGAACTCTCTTCCAATCACTTTGCCTGAATACTGTTTTCTTTCCTTTCCTTCTCATCTCTACCCCATACTACTCTTAACCTTCTACCTTTCTATCCATCTACCTCTTCGCCCGTCTTTATACTCTGCAAAATCACTGAGTGGCTTCACAGAGTTCGGAGATGGCCAGCTTCAAGACCGGCAAAAAGGCGAAACAAAGGGATGAAACACACAGATTTCTGTGTACTCCTGTGTTGTGTGCTTGTTGTGGCAGGGGAGGGAACTGCTTGCTTTTTAGCTGTCAGCACTGCCCTGGAAAACCCTGTTTGTCCACAAAAATACTCAAGACCAAGACCAAAGTGTGAGATCAGGACTCAAATGCCCCCTCACTTCCCATCACAGCACCAGGAACACATCCGAAAAGGGGAAAAAAATGACAAACCAGCAAACCAAAGAGAGATACACACACATGCAGCACTCAAATACAGTCACACGCCTGCACATAATGAAAGCCTTGGGTGTAGCATAATATGAACAAGACCACTCGATATCACCAGTGACTCTGAATACTGAATGGCACTTCTATTAGATGTTTTGAATGTAAGAGTACACAATAGCAAATATCCTTGCTTCAGAAAAACCTTGCTTCCACACACAAGGTAACTGGTAGACAAACTGAGCCTTCACTCTCAAGCTGCAACGAGCAAGCCAAAGTACACAGTTTAAACCCAGTCCACCCATTTGTAAAGACGAGCCATTTGTGCAATGACACTAGGGTCAATTCCTATATAGGAAACTGTGTACACTACGCATTAGACCACTGACAAACACTAAAAATGAGCTTAATGTCCACAAATTGCCCACTTTACTACTAGCATGTAGCACTGATCTGAGTCATTTCTGCGTTTAATTTGCTGACATTCCACAAACAAGATGCAACGACTAGAGGAAATGGCCACAATACTTACACTGTCAACTGAGCATATGGATGGATGAATCTATTGTCATCTGACCTCGGGGAAGGGGGAGGACGGGGGGCAAGCAGGTCACACTAATGTGGACCAATAATCTCTCCCTGAGTCATTAGGATGATCAATGCCATTCTAATGAGATAACATCTGGAACAAAGGACCCTAATAGCAGACAGCTGCTGGGCAAAGTGAGGTAATTAGGAGAACATTCACTAACTAATGCTGCAGCCATTGTGCCCAGGTTTTGGACCCCACCCTGTTAACATCCAAAAAACAACATGTTGAATATTTCATACCTCCTCGAAAAACTAATCATGGCACTGTAATATCAGTGGTAATGCATGAGAGAGAAGGGGTGGGGGATAGGAGGTAAAATAAAAAGCTTGTCATGAATGCTTATCGAGCACTAAAATAGCACTAAATTGGTCAATTATGGAGAAAATCTGTTTTGAGGTAACCTTTCAGCTTATTAAATAAGCTATAAATCAATCTTTAGAGCAGAATGACTGGCTGGCTTTTAATGAGTGAACGTGTCTAATCTCTCTCCCTTTTTTTCCTTCCTGTGTGTGTGTGTATGTGTGTATGTGTGTATATGTGCAAATAGTAATATATTATTGACTTATTATGACAAGTTGGTACAAGTGAATATAAAAAAATCACTGTGGTTCTGTAAAGTTTACAGCGACTTCCAAATATGCAACTTGAAGTAACACACGGGTGATTCAAGTGACTGGATGTAAGTGGCTCTATTAGAGGACAAAAATGTGGAAAAAAGGGGAACGAAAAGATCCACCTCCAAACACTGGTTAAGCATGGAAGTAGGATCCAATTAGTCCTATGCATACAAAAGAAAATAATAGAGAGCAGCGTCACAGAGAAACTTCTTAATAGTCCCTGTAAAAGTGTCTGTACAAGTCTTTGACGATCACGAATAAATATAATTACTATGAACAAAGAAAACTGTGTGGTCTAACATGAGTTAAAATGATACTCCATTGTTAGACCCTGAAGCATTAATTACATATAATAACGAAAAGGAGAAAAGATGAAAAACCTTTCAAAAATTCCAATCAGCACAGGCCCAGCATTGCATGTATACATATATTCTAGTGCTGCACAATTAATCGAATATTAATCACAATGATCTGACTGCAATACTGATGTTTAAAATGCGTCTTCAACTCACAGAAAACTCAGCTCACAGGAAACAGCTCATGTAGGTAAAATCACTTGGTTTCATCTTGGGTCAATCTGACATTAGCACAGCTTCTTTTACTCTTTTCATTTTTGGTCACACACATGTCTGAGCTGCTGTGGAGCAGTAGCTGGGTTGGGAGACTAGAGGCTTTAGCTAGTATCTACCATAGCCTGCGAGTGAGGCATTTTGGGAACATCGGTAAATTGTAGTATCTGTTGCTAAGCAGATATTTCACCAGTGAGGCTTTTTGAGTACAATTCAATTTCATTGGAGATGCACTGAATTCAGTTTTATTTTGATGCAAAGAATTATACAATAGGAATGTAGCACAACATGGGATTGAAACCAGTGTTCTTTTTATTTAAATGTGAAAGTGCAATGAAAATAACCTCTCCCTAAAATGGATGGATAATTGTGATGGGTAATTGTGATCTCAATATTCAACAAAATAACTATGATTATCATTTTGGCCATGATCATGCAGCCCTGGTCTCTTCCTATTCCTTTACGTCAAAAATATTCAAATAAACCTACATATAATTAATAGTCATGCAGAAAATCTAACTATATGAGATGTTTTATGCCATATTATGTAGCCTTTTGATCTTTTTTCAAATGTTCTCACCACTTAATCTTACTGCTTTAATAAAAAAAAAATGAATGGATTTAATGGATCTAATATATGAATCCAGAAAGACATCTTCCCTTTTGTAAAGCAAAGATTTATAAAAGAAAATACATTTAAAAAACTAGAAAACAAGTATGTAAATCATTACTGTTAAATGCAATTTACCCTTAAAAATAATAGCTGAAAGAGACAACAGTGAGTGTTGTATTTATTGTTGCTTTATTCTTATTTTCTTCTAATTCAAAGACTGCATTGGCTTCTATGGTATTCAAATAATTACACAAAATGTTATTCAACTAAATATATACCAAAAATACTTCACTGCGCTGATTTCTTTATTTCTGGTTAATATGTACACTCATGCTGTGTATGGAGGAGATACTGTATACACCAGAAAAAGGCATTAGTATGGGTGGTTAGGGAAATAGGAAGAAACACCATCAGGGTTTGAGTGCAGTCGACACTGCAACAGCACTATTCCTCAGAGAGCACGACAGTGGCGGTGAAAAAGCTCCCAACTAACAGTAATTGGTTTTAAAATAATAGAATTCATTACAGTTATGGCGCTTGTTCAGAAATGCAAACAGGGGAAGAAAAAACATTCACTAGAGACTTGAGCTGAACTGCTTCACTAAAAACCATGGGGAGATGAAAGGCATAATTCAAATGACAATTTTAGAACCTTTAGTTCATTTATATCAGAAGCTCAGAAGATGTTGCCGGGATAATAACATCAAGATTTTTTTTTCTATTCTTTTGTTCTAGTTGCAGGGCTTGGGAGGAACTTTTTCCCTCTCAATTTCATTCTTTTGTGGTGGCAAATTCCTCCTCCTCACACAGAGACATGCGAGGTGACACACAAACAATCTAGCAAACAACACCCGTCGGCAGCAGAGACAGCCAACTGAAAGCTAACATGGGAAATCTTGACAGGAAAGAAGAAAAACACCTCACACATGACACTGAATTTGCTGCTTGTCTTATTAAATGACTGTGTAATTATACACATCAGGGGTCTTCATTGTAAGGTCCTGTGTTTTTATTACATCCAGTTGCAGGCTACGTTTGATTCAAGGCCAGCATCACAGGTGTGAAGAAGACATTCAACCAATCAGCATTAAAAAGGATCATTTCTCAAGACCACTCAGGACATAAAGAGACAGGTCAGCCATCTCAACATGATTGGATGTCACCTCGCATGCTGTGTCTATAGCCAACATCAAGGACATCACCATTTGGAACACTATACATCTGCCATCAAATCAGCCGCAGGCCAATATCTAGTAATTGGTCCCATTCTAAGGAAGTGCTTGATACATTCTGACTACCAATTGATAGAGCGAAAAGCCTTTCCAACACATGTGAAAATATCAGCAGGGAAGAACACTTTTTTTTTTTTTTTGCTTTACTTTTGCTCATATTTATTTGGCACAGTACCTGAAGAAAAACAAGACCACCATATGGCTGTGCATTAAAAATTGATGCAGTATGTTAGTGAGGGCACCTGAGACAAATGACAAGGTGGAAGAAGTCGAAATAGTGAGAACAGCATGTGTTGAGGAGCAACAACATTTTTCAGCCACTCTCGGTCGCCAATGTCTATGCTGGAGAAACAAGCTGGATAAAAGACATAATGAAAGACATTCATTATGTCTTTTATTCATAACAGACCAAGAACATGTTTCATTCTGAATGCAGAGGGCCAAAAACCTGTGTCTTGTTAGGAGCTCAGGGTGTCAATAAGCAAATGTGGCTCACATGGATAGGTGGGGTCAGGAGAGAGATAAGGTTTGATGTTCATACCTCAGAGGCAAAGCAAGTGCGATGGAATACACAAAAAGAGTAAGGCAGTAATGTGGTGTCAGTGTGCAGGCATATTGCATAAAGAGATATACGGAGACAACCAGAAGGAAAGACAGGGCTATCAATGGTCTGCTTCTCTAAGCATAACTGATGTGTTGTTGATAAGGGACTGCATCTGTTCATCAGTGTGGGGCCAGTCTAATAAATAATTCAGGTAAAATAACATAAGAGCCGTCAATACAACAGACCTTGTTAATAGCAGGTAGGTAGCATAAGCTTCCTTACAGGCCCAGATTGTGGAAGGGAACATTAAAAGAAAAAAATAGAGTGGACTCAATAGAGGTTGGCTCTCTTCCACAATGTCTGAAGCAGTCTGACTTTTTTTTTTTTATACCTGTAACGTATAATAATAATGAATCCAGCCTCCTTTCCCCCTCTCTGTCTACAGTAGGAAGGTGAAAGTATTGATCAGAGAAGACAGACCAATTTGAATGCTGTTTAGCCATTTCACACTTATTCTTTCCTTTAAAGATCAGATGTCTAACAAATGGCATTAGTGGCACACATCGCGGTGTGTTACATGGGCTGAGAGAAACCCATTAGGTCAATTCCATAGCAACAATGTGGCTCTCCAGCCCCAATGTGGTGCACCAATGTAGTGGCCGATTCAATGGGCACCCACTGCCACCAAGTGCTAGCCCTCAGTACTACAATACTGGCTGGAGGACTGCAGCTGTTGCCTTGTCTGTCGGAGGCAGACCATGATCATGCATGATCAGCTAGTGTATTTACTTACAATCCAATGCCATCAGCACTGTTGTGAAACACCTCGAAAGAACTTCTCAGTACTATTATTTTGCTTTAATGCACAGCTACACACTTTGGCAGTGCACAACAGAAAAGCAGACAAAGAAGAAGCCATGTAATTTGCAAAAAGCTGCGACCAGTTTGGCAGTTTAAGACATGCAGAGAGCAGCCAGCACGCATGAAAAGGAGGTGGTGCCAACTCACTCAGGATAACACCCTCATTCCCCAGCACAGCTAAACTGTGCTTTACCGACTAAGCTCAAAGTAAGTCATAGCAACCTGTTTGTTTATATCTGCACATGACAAGTTAATTTATACTCATTCAGTCATTCGTTCATTCATTTATTCTTCCATTGATTTACTCATTAGGTAGGAAAGGCCAGCCAACCAGCCAAACGCTGCCGGTAAAAAGCTAAAAAGTGATACAGTTTGAAGGTTGCCATTTTAAAAATATGGCCCACTCTCCTGAGCACCCTTAGAAAAGAAACTGCAAGCCAGACAATAACACAGCAAGTGATCTGGCCTTGATCATGTCACCAATCATTACAGCAGAAAGCTGTCTGGGGAATCAGGGGGAACCTGGCTGTTGATGAGGCGATTATGTGGCTTTACTCTTGTGCGTCCAAGTATGACAGCGCTATGAAAGCACTGCAGCTGATAGGCAGAGACTATACCTTGTTAGCACTCTGTTGTGCTGAGTGGACTAGTTGGCTGAGCAGTAAGGCGCTCCCACAGGGCCTAGTGGGCTTACTGCAAGAGTAGGGGGGATTATAAACAGGCCATCAATGTGACTCTTTCCAAAACCAACATCTACAACAACTTTGGTTTCCACTTATGTTGACCGTAGGTCCCTGTCAACAGCTGCATCTTTGTCCTTCCTGTCCTTAAAGCACACTGCTACAAAAGAGGGATATTACAGATCAGCAGGGTCTGTGCCCTGCTTACACTGGAATGCGAGTCAGTGTGAAGTCTGCATTTGAAATGACTGGAAATGCACAAAACAAGAGAGCTTGGCAAGGTTATGAACAGAAGTGCATTATCACATCACCCAATGCAAGCATTCTCCATGCAAATCTTGACATACTCAGACGGAGCCCACATTTTCACAGAGATCATATCTGGAAAAAGAAGCCGACTCCGTCAACCAAAGCAAATAGCTTACTAAATATACACAGATGTAGAGGATATCGAAAAGCTAAAGAAGCAAATAAAGAAATCGGGAGTGACTGGAGGAGCAAGCAACCATAAAACATGGGGATACACAGAATTTCACAGCTGTGTGAACAGTTAAAGCAGATGCGATGGGATGTGATGGTGGATGCATACAGAGAGGCGGGTTGTAAAAATATGCTATAAAGTTTATGGAGCCTAATGCGGCCCTGCAGGAGCCTCCTGCCGAGCTGAGCAAGCCGACAGTGCTGTTGAGTGTGTGACAGAGCTGTGGGGGAGAGATGTACAACTGAGAACATAGCCAGTATTCACAAGCTCCATCACTGGTGTGGGGATGTGCATACAGTACATAAAATTCATAGATATGCAATCAACAGAACTAAGAATCCTATTTTTTTCCTCCCTGCCCTTTTCTAAAATAGTCAGCGCTATCTCTACCGCGCAATGTCTAAATCCAAGCTGTAATATCCAAGTCTGCTGGAACTGCATGGAGGAAAACAGTGCTACTTGCCACAGACACATTCATGTGCACACAAACACAGAGAGACTATAAAGCACTGCCATAGCCACTGTTCAATCCAATATCAGCATACTGTGACCACTTCAGCCTTTCATGTTCCCTTCAAAATAACGAGATCCAGCTCTCCTCTTCTGATTGAAGAGGAATGATTGTTTCTGCCTTTGAAAACACATATGTTCTATAGAGGAGATGTGTGAAAGGAAAGTAGGAAGGATAGAAGCCAGCAAGAAAACAAAGAACTATGAGAAATAAAACATAAACAAGTAAAAACAAGACAAATGTTGATGTAAAGATAACTTCTTTTCCTCATCTCCAGTGGGAGCTGCTGTCGACTTAATCCTTCTCACACAGCCCACCCTCGGTCATGGGTAAACCCTTACTTCTTCCACAGCAAACAAAGGTCAATCCAACCACGAGTGCCTGAAGACAAGCCACTCATCTAAAAAGCAACATTAAATGATAAGTCATATAAGGACCGTTAAGTTTAACCTTATATGACAAATGCAACACAACCTGTTGTGTGTCCTTTCAATATTAGCTCAGACGTGGCTCAGGATTGGCTCACAATTGTGAGCTATGATTTAGATTGACTAACTACATCAATAACAGGTAAAGAGGTGACTACGCAAGTAAAGAAGATAATATTGAGGTTCAAAGAAAGCACAAGTCTCACTATTAAAGATAGATGGTTTGCCAAAATCACCAGTTAAGTACAATCAATAGACAGCTGGCGCATACAAGAAAACTAGACAGTGGGAAATGGCCTGGTAGAACGAGGAGCACAAGTCTTGTGAATGGATGGAAAATCATTTGTATGGTAAAGGAAGAGTCCTTGAAAAATGCACAGCAAGTAGAGAAAGCTCTCCATGATGTAAATGTTTCTGTATCAAAAGGATTGAAAGGGGAATGTTTGGAGGAAAGAAAGGAACCAGTCACGACCCACCTCACTTGTCAAAGATCTGATGCTTCTGTTATGACTTGGTAATGTATGGCTGCTAGTGGAACTGGCCCATTGGTGTTTATTGATGATTTCCCTACAAAAACATGAAAGCTTATGTGCTCTCAGACTCAGCCAAATGCATTAAAACTCACCGGAGGACATTTCTTCGTTCAGTAGGCCAACAATCCTAAACATACAGCCAAAATAACAACAGAGCTTTTCAGGTAAAAAGGTGCGATACGCTCAAAGTGGCCGTGTCAATCTCATCTCAATTCCTGAAGACTGCTTTTCTCACATCCATTCAAGAGAGGTGTACAGATCCTATAAATCTGAAATCGATAAATTAAACTCTACATGTCGGGGGAAAAAACAAATATTGTAATTTTGTTTGTCATGATGAGTTGAAACGAAAAGGTTAACCTGGAGCCTAGGATTGTCAGGTTGATGAACAGGATATAAAATGGGATGGAATCCAGACGTGGGCTCTTTTACTGTCGCTGCAACAGTGTGACACTGAGCTCCCTAGTTGACACTTGATTTTTTACCTTGTTAACATGTCCATATGGTGTTTTTTTAAAATGCTGGAAGACACATCATGAGCAAAATAACATTATGACCACCTGCCTAATATTGTGTTGGTCCCCCTTATGTGGTCAACAATGCTCTGTCCATTGGGCATGGACAAGAGGACCTCTCAGGGTGTCCTATGGGGTCTGGCACCAGGACGTTGGCAGTGGATCCTTTGGGTACTCTGGCTTGTGCAGTGGGGCCTCTGTCAATCAAACTTTTTCCACTGCATCCTGTTGATGCTTGATCAGAATGGGGTCTAGGAAGTTTGGAGGTCAAATCAACATCTTGGGCCATTGTCATGTTCCTCAAGATGTTTTTGATTGTTTGATGTTTTTGCCATGTGGTGGGGTGCATTTTCCTGTGGGGTAGGCCAGTGTCATTTGG
>OMNN01027443.1:0-20106 GCA_900302755.1 Chromis chromis
AAAAGTTTTGTTTTCATGATCTTATTTTATGGAGAACAAAGTGATGAACATGTTTGTTGATACACAATTCATTTGGCTGAGAAATGCTTAATATAAACAGAACTGTGTTTGTTTTTGTGAAAATAATGAATTAAAGCGAGTAATCACAAAACTAATTTTATACATCAAGAAGACAAAATAACTTTATGATTAAATGATACAAAAAGTAAAACGAGTGCATTTTAAAAATAAAAGCATCGTCTTGTAAACACAGGATAAAGAAATAGAATCTATGATGATGATGAGTTTTAAGGCATCATTTAAATGCTAATTTCATGGATTCGTTTATAATTGCCTTTCAACTTTATCAGTTTGTAAACCGAGTGTAATTATACATTATAAAGTGTCGCTTTAGCCTCATAAATGGGTACCTAGAAGGATCTGAACCGCGTACAGGTGCAGACAGGTGGCCCTCTGTGCGCTGATAAATGTTTCAGCACATTAAATGTGGTCATTTACTCTAATGACTTGACTTCTTGTTCCTCTGTGCTCCCTCTTTGACTCCTTGATGAAGTCGTGGATTCTTCTGTTCAGTTGCAGGCGCTTTATTTGCTATTCATCAGTGTCCAAGAATCAGGAAACTTTTTTTGAATGGCCGCCAACATCGCACCATCTGTCTCCACCTGTCCGATACTGGAGGGGCTGCATGAGAAATTGATGTCTTGTGCTCCAGCTCACCTGCAAGAAAACAGGATAAGGAAAAAAAAAAGTGCACACTAATAGCTGCAAATTACAATAGGGCGATGATACAAATATGTGTTCCACATGAATTACCCAGTCATCCACTCGGCTAATCACTTATAAATACGTCCTCTAGATCTTTACTGGTGTTGACACCCTTGAGCCTTTCACTGTGATTTTGAATTTACCAAATGTTTCATCAGATCTGCTCTGTGAGTGATGTCTGGCATGTGAATGAATAAACAAACAAATGATACTAGAAAAAGAAAGAATGTTCCTCGATATGTATTTCTTTGAACAGCTGTTGTAAGCCACAGAAATGTGTGCCCTGCTGAGCATCTGCCTTTGCAAATTGATTACCCAGGGGGAGGCCCAGACTGTGGCCCCCCTCCACACACTAAACACAGCTGCTGCTTTGATTAAAAGCTGAATGCAAGTCCGCTGTTTTCCCCTTGCAAAGGTGCAACTATGAAGTGGGACCAACATTGTCTATAGAGGACACAGACAAGGTGTTGAAAAATCAGCAGGGTAGCAACACTTTATGGGTTGAATATCACGATTTGACCATCGCAACTGGTGAGAGTTAAAGCCTCATACTGGGTGATGTTCAATGATGCAGTCAAATTGCCTCCTAATATTATACAGCTGAAAATGTGTTTTATGAGTGGAATCACATGTGTGAGTGCTCTCATGACTCACCAGCGACTCTCTCTGCAGAAATCCCCATTATCATTATCTGTCCATTTAGTGTGTATAAACCCCATTTCTTTAGCATTTCAGTGCAGCTCATCTCTATATTTGTTTGAATTCATGCTCAGAAATTAGTTATTGGTAGTAATCATGTAGTAATCAGCAATTAGGCTCCCCAGGCTCCCCTGTAATAGCATGCTTGTTATGTTATGTTGACTTATGTGTCCAAATTAGTAATTAGAGAATAAGAACCGAGTAATTGATTTTGAGAGCACAAATTAAGTAAATCAGTAGCACCATTATAAAAAGTCTGAAATGTTTAGTTTTTCTGAGTTGGCTGCTTTGCACATATTGCAAAAACAGATTTCTACTAAATCTTATAAATTAAGTAAAAATATACATTCCAAAATAAGTTATTGCATAAGTATTCACAGGTGCAGTCAATAGGTACTCATTGGCGTGGTTCCACCGGCCGGTATAGTTCTAGTTTGGAGCTAGTTCCTATACAACCCAGTCTCAAACCAAATTGGGTAATACCTACGTTGGTCCACAAGGCAAAACGTACCGGTTCTTTGTGTTTCCACCGCCGAAGAACCGGCTCCTGGTTCTAAAAACTGGTTCTTAGAAAGAACCAACTCCTTGCCGGGCCAGAGCCAAGAACCGAGTGCTTCGCAGCTGGGGGCGGGGCTATCGTCTGCGGCTATCCGCTGTGCAGAGGAACACAGAAGCTCCGCTGCTCAGCTAGCAGCGGTGGAAAGGGACTCAAAAGGGATAATGTGTCATTTTTCTCCATGACGTCTCTGGTCTGATCAGATTTATTAGAATGACACACGGAAGTTTTGCACACACACACACCGTTGCGCTGAAATCCGGTACAATTGTGTCGTGGAAATGCAGAAGTGCCGGCGGGCTCCGCAGACCTTCTGGTGACGTAATAGCTGGCTCCAACTTGGCTCCTGGCCAGTGGAAACGCAAACCGGTTCTTAGGAAGAACGGAGTTTGAACGAACAAAGCTCGAACTAGAACTAGCTCCGAACGAGAACTAGAACCACGGCGGTGGAAACAGGGTAACAGTGCAAAGTGCAGTGAATGTGTCTCAAGTGTTTGTTGTATAAAGACTCCTGTATCTGGAATGCCCAGTCACTGGTGAATCAGTACTTCTGGCATGTGGATGACTCTAAAGCCAGCTGGAAAAAATTCTTTGGTCTAATGAGACCAAGGTTGGCAGACACCAAACAATGCACATCATCACAAATACACTATCCCTACAGTGAAGCATGGTGGTGGCAGCATCCTGATGGGGGGATGTTTCTTAGCAGCAGACCCCGGAAGCCTTGTAAAGGTAGAGGGTAAAATGAATGCAGCAAAGTACAAGGAAATACTAGAGGACAATCTGATGCTGTCTGCAAGAGAAGTGTGACTTGATAGATTGTTTTTTTTACCAACAAGGCAATGACCCAAAGCAAACAGCCAAAGCTACACAGAAATGGTTTAAAGGCAACAAGGTGAATGTTGTGGAGTGGTCATATCTCAATCCAGTTGGGAATTTTGTAGCTGAACTTAAAAAGGGCTGTCCTCTCATGATCCCTGTGTAACCTGACAGAGCTTGAGCAACGAAGTGAGACAAAGAAGAATGAGGTAAAAATGCAGTGTTCATATGTGCAAGGCTGACTGAGGCCAATCCACACAGGCTCAAGGTGCATCTATTAAATGCTGCCTTAAAGAGGGTGAATACTTCATTTACAGTCATTTCTTTTAAGTGCTACATTTTGAATTGACATTACTTTGTAGAAATCTCTTTTCACTTTGACATGAAAGAATCTTTTTTTGTAAATTCTTGTCACAAAAGCCAAATTAAATGCTCTATGCTTCAATGTTAAGAAGCAGTAAAAGGGGAAATACTATTTACGTTGTATTAGCACTGTGTATGCAGTATGATGCTGATGATTCCTGCCATCACCCTTGAAGCTTTGTTTTTTGGTGAGCACTAATCACTTAGAAGCTAAAGTTTGCCACACGCACTCAAGGAAGAAAGTCGTACAGGAAATTGGTCTCTTGTTCATCCTGCTTTTAGAAAATTACATCTTCATGGACCAGTGAAAAGCCTCAGTATGTGTGACTGCTTCCAATACCTAATTACCTCAGCCACACAAACAAGAACTGACCTTAGACTGTTTCATGACACATCCGGAACATCTTATCGACCATACAGTTTTGTTCACCCTCATGAGCAAAGATGTCATGTTCCATTTTTGCAGGTTGTCTGGAGAAGTTTGGTTTGGTGTGAGCTTAGGGTATGATTACAAAAGATTCCTGTTTTAAGGAGAGAATGGCTTTATATGCAACTAATTTCTCTTTTCTCGTAGCCAAGGTTAATAACCCTGGATACCAGGTCTTATAACCTGGTATCCAGTTTTATATTTCCAACTACCTCTCCTGACCTCCTCAGTAGGATTTATGCAGTATAGTTTATTGTAAGGATGTCAAACTAGCTGAGTTTGAAAAAGAAAATGTTGCCAGAGAACATAATCTTGGCAGCCGTTACCTTTCATCCAAAACAAAGCAATGAAAAGCAAATTACTAGTGTATAAAAATAATCTTCAGAAGACAGGGATGGAGGAGATGCCGCCAGCTGTCCGAGGAAATAGCTCTCGTCACATTTTTCCAAACTGATTTTGACTTACTCTGGATCCATTAACATAAAAATGAGTCAACACTTTGAGCCTGTCTGTTTGGCCTTGTGCAAATTCAAATGAGAGCATAAATTCAGTTTGGTTGTACATTTCTAAAACTCTGATTAAGTGCACTACATTAATAAGTTACAGCTTTTCAAACACTACATGCTCCAAAAGGTAATTATGGTGATGAATAAATATTGATATGTCCCTGAATTACATTATTAGTGGATTGTGGTGGAGATCCATCATCGCTCCATGCTGGCGCTTGAATAGAACTTTAATAGTTATTTATATTGAAGATGAAAAGCAATTAAATAACTGGGTTTTGTATGCATGAAGTGATGTGAGAAGCTTGAAAAGAAAGTTGGGATGGTGCAGTCATGAGTGGAGGAGATTCAAGAGGACAGTTATGATTTAGAACTATGCAAATCACCACATACATTCTACATCATGTCAACCATTCCTGAAATTCTCCGCCTCTACGCTTAACCTTATGGGAGCTGTGGGATTTTCCATAACATGGACTGAATGCATGAATTGTGGAGGATCTAACCATGTGAACAAATATATTGTCACATTAATATCTCTACTTATTTGCGATGCTTAGCCACTGAACGACCTTAAATGGTGAAACTGATGTAACTTAAGAGCCTAATATAGCTGAGGTCCTGCCCATGAAATGCTGTATCTCAACATTCTACCCTTGTTACGAAGTCAAGTCCAAAAGCTCTTCCTGTCTAATTTACATGTAAAGATCCCCAAAGCATTGGAACAGATTTAAAAACAGGCATAATTTGGATAAATTGACAACATTTGAAATCTAAATGATTACTTTCTTGCTTCAAAAATATGTAAACTTAATATGTCTTTAAATCAGTCTTAAGATGAAAAATACAGCAGTGTTGTGAAGACGTTTCCCAAAGGTCCTCCAGTGTAGACATTTGTTGAGTTAATCTTTATTTATGTGTTTACCTTCTTTCTCTGTGTTCATTTCGCTGTATTTCTAGATCTGAGGCACATTTCCCTAAATGCTTGTGCTTTCACTCCTGTATGTGTTTTGTCCTGAGGAACCCCTATATACAGCTTACTACAGTAAATGTATAGCCACAAAACCTATTGCTTATCAGCTAGCAGAAGGTGTAAATGTTTAGTGCTCATGTCCCACTGTGCCATATTCTGTGTTGGTCCATTCCACCTATTTCTGTCACTTATCTGGAGTCTGTCTCGGTGGAAGTGGGCTAAGTAAGGCAGACTTTCAATCCAGCAACATATTCCAGCTCCTCGGGGGGAATCTCACTCTGCAGCGCGTTATGGTTTCCACCCCTGGGTTTCCTACCAGTTTGATGTACCCAAAGAGCTTTCAATGGAAGGCGCCCTGGAGGCATTAAAATCAGATACCCTAACCACCTCAGCTGGCTCCTTTTAACATGATGGAGCGGCACCTCGACTCCGAGCTCCCTCCGGATGTCTGTGCTCCTCACCTTATCTCTAATGGTTGGTATAGCCACTCTATGGAGGAAAGTCCTATTGGCTGCTTGAATTCACAATCTCATGCTTTTGGCTACTACCATAAAAACCGAGGACTGGGACCCACAACCACAGGTGTCTTGCAGTGAAATCAAGTACCGAGTAAAAGAAACCATTTTCTGCACTTGATAATGTTTGAGACTGTTCAGAGACACTTATTACAAGTGACAGATACCGATGGTTCACTGCATAATCGACCAACAAAAGATGACTATTTAGCCGCAGTTACTTATATTTTGGTAAAAATATTACATGAGTGATCAAAAAATTATATTTCCTTTCCACACATGAAACAAGATTGTAAATTGAATCCATTTTAATTAAAGATAACTGCTGCTCCCCATCAACCTCCAAATGTACCAGAGTCTCCTTTCAGTCCGAGTAGAAATGGGTTTTTTGTCAAAACACCAATTCTGGTTGGAGTATTGCTTTAATTTGGGGGAACAGATTATTGAACGGTTATCGATTCCTTCAAATAATCTAATCTTTTGTGTCCTCGTGGTACCGAAAACAAGCACAGTATAACTGGTCATTCTTGCTACACATGACAAGTTATGTGATGTGATTTTATTTTGGTCATAAAGTATACTTTCTTAGAAACAGCCCGCCTGCCCTGTGAGTAAAAATGATGCGAGCATGACATGAATTATTACGTCCAGTTAGATGAGACAGGCTGCTTTTGATGACTGTGTAGGAGGGCGGCTTCATTTCACTCCTCAGAAAACATGGACAGACAAATAACATAATATCGATCCGGTGTAATTCCTGGAATGAGAAAGATTTGCAGCAATGGTGGTGAAGCCAGAGGAGGAGGAGGGAGAGGAGGAGGAGGAGGTGGTGGTGGAGAAGGATGGGGTGCAAGCAGAGGTGGGAGTGAAATAACCTCTTAGGATGAGTGGAAAAAAATAAACTAATGGCCAATAAAAATGTGACTCGCACTCCTCTCGTGGAAACCCCTTTTTTCTGCCGCTTTATGTGATGCAGTAAACAGGACAGCTGAGAGGGGGAAAGAAGGAATGGCCATTTTATCAGCTGGAAATGAGTCTGTCTCTTCCAGCCCCAAAGACTCATATTAGTTTTATTCTTGTCATGGTGAACTTCCCACAAGCCTCTTGCCACATTTGCCAGAGTGCTCGTTTAGCCCTTCTGCTCAGATTTACACACTCGCTCTGCTGGAGGACTCTTTTCTTTTTTATTTCATGTCTTGCCTCCAGATGAACAGTCAGGGAGGTGTTACTGGAGGCGGGTAAGTGAACTTTTCCCTCTTAAATTTGCAATAAAAAATGGAAAAAGGGGCTTCAGACCATCATGAAACTCCAGGAGAAAGGTAGCCAGAATGTAAAAATGGGCTTCACAGCTTCCTCCAGTACAGACTAGGGTTGAATACTGAAACTGTGGTTCTCGTTTCATCAAATTTGCAACATGAGGTCACTCATTGAGACTTATTTTCACTAATTAACGCGGTAATTGTGACTGAATGCATTAGCATGCAAGAGCCCTTATGGACTTGCAAGTTTATGTCCAATTTGCAATACACAACAATTATCTGAGAAACATGATGCTGCCACCCTTTGTGATCTGCTTCTAAGGAGTGCTTACCAGTCATTTTTGCAGTTTTGTAGTAAATTATACCCAGGATTTAGCCATGCTGTTGGCAACATTCAAGGGAAAATGAAAACTCAAAGAATTACTTATGCTGGTTTGTCAGTAGTTGAAACACAAAAAATTCTATTGATTGGTTTTCCATGAAAGCTTACACATAGACATTCGTTGTCAAATAACATTGAAAGCCTAAATTAAAGCCTAAGGAAGTTGCATATATACGATTCATCCCCTGGCAACCATGAATGTGTGTCTTAAAGTTCATGGTAATCTATCCAGCACTGTCTAAATATTTCATGGTAAGTGAAAAAATATTCCACCTGATGATAGAACAAAGTCATCATCTGGGAATTACAAATGTTTGCACCAGTGGTTGTGGTTCACTCAATATCAAGCTCAAAGAGATGAAAAATTCAACAGTGCTCTCATCCTTTTGAGACCTTCTACACCAAATCTCTTGGAAATGCAGTAAATGTTAAGATATATCTTGGTTTGGACCTAAGTAGTAAACAGACCACCCACCAGAAATGACCATCTCTCCAGCATTGCCTCCAGCACTATAGCACACATCACTGCACAATCTCATACAGTATGTTTTGCGTTCAACCTTGACACTGAACCTTGGCAGCTACTTCAACAAACGTCTTCATCATGCGTTGACCCGTCAAGGCTGCAGACCTGCATTGAGAATCATTACTCTGCAGGCCCTACATGCATGCAGGAAGGATTTGTGGAAGCCGAAGCCTGACACTGCTACTAATGAGATTTCGTCATCATAGACGGTCATCAATCTCAAATCCAATCTAAAAGGCAGTGATAATAAAAACACACCAACAACGATAACTGCTTCAGCTACAACATTTAGAAACGTATCAGCCTGTTATCATGGATCTCATTGGCCCCATTTGCATTTACTCAAGGTTGTTTTCTGCATAATCAGAGCTGTAAACCCCTTCCAGCAGTGCTTAACAACTGTCAGCATGCACACAATGAGTGGACAAACTCCCAATCTACAGCAAGGGCACAGGGGTTAACAAACAGATCCTTCATTATAGCCAAAACAATCTTCTTCTTCCTACACAATTAGCGCCAAAGCTCCCAATGGAGCCTCGACAGCACAGAGCTGCCGTCTGTCTGCTCCCCGCTCCGTCCAGGATGACAAACGTCCGCTCGCATCGGCTTCTTCCCTCAAAACACCAGGCAGAGCCAGAGCCAGCTGTAAGCGAACTAAGCTGCTGCTGAGGCTCCCGAGGCTACAAAAGGGGCCCCGAAGCACATGAAAAGGAGGAAAACAACAGATCTAGCTTTACAGAATTATTGAAGCTATTCCAGGGTCTCCTCAAAACATCACATTCTTTTCAGCAGAGCATCGGTTTTCAATATTGTCCGTGCACCATTATCAGGAGGATGCTATTGAAGCCGTAGAAAAGTCAAACATGCACCCTTTGCAGGCTTCAAACCTGGCTATAAAAAGTCCACTATGTCCATTTTGTTCTTTGATAAGGTGACAGCCACCTGAAGCATCAACATTAATAGCGTTTCATTAAGTTTAATGTTGCTTAAACTTTAGCGTTTTTTGGTACTAATATATGGTACAAGGGTCAAAACCACTGAAACATTGTGAGACTTGAAATGTAGGCTGTAATAGGAGCTGAGGGTGTGGCAGCAACTCTGCAAATGTGATGGAGAAGTGAGACTCTGAATACTGCATTGTAGTATTTCTTATTATTTTAGGTAAGCTTAGTGGATGTAAAGATTTTTATTAAGATAAGAAAAGCCAGAAACGTAGACAGTTTGGAAAAGTTTGATTCCAATACAGCAGTAACCATGACATGAAGAAGTCCAGGAGTTTTACCTCTTGTTAGTGCCAGACTTTTTCCCCCAACCCTGGCACTATATATATCCTACAAATTGATATCCAGAAGGTAATTTTAGTGACTCTGCCGATGAAATCTGTCATATTAAACACTCAGTTATCATCTAGCACTTGTTAAAGTCTCTCGTTGTTGAAACATAGATTTAAATAGAAAATCTGAGTTTCATCCGAGTAAGTTTCAAGTTTCAATGCCAGAGTCCCGCTGTAGGTTTGACTGTTCCTAAGATTTAACTGTGTACACCAAGTTTTTTGTTTGGTTGCTGTCAATTCGCCCCAACTGTGTCTGTGCTGCTTGATGAGTACCGAGTTATTTAGTTGTTAAAGTGTTACATAGTAAGAATGAGGGGAAAGAAGGGGCAGATTAGGGAGTGATGGAGAGTTTAGGAGCTGATCAGTTTGAAAGAGGCTCATCCGATCAGGGACGCCTCCTTGGATCTCTGTACCAGCCAGCTCTCCTCAGCGGTGCCGGAGCTAACTAATGCTCAAAACCATGAAGCAATTTTCACAGCATGCACTTTACAGAGACGGCGTATGACAGCTGAAGGGCCCTTGATTCATTGTCATGTTCAGTTTGCAGGACTGTTGTGAGCCAGGCGGCTTGTTGGGAGGAGATGCCGCTTGACAGGCCAGGCTTGTCCTCCGAGGCCGAGCCAAGGCAGCGTGGTCAGAGTTTCCTCCCTGTGTGAACGCCGCCAAGGCCTGCGAGAGAATGGATGAGGAACACAAACAAGACGAGCAGTAATGTGCTCATCCATAACATGCTGGGCAAATATCCCTTAATTACTGCACGCGTTGGGGTCCAAACATACATTAGCATTGATCATTACAGCACAAAGCTACCTGGTTGAACCAAGTGATGACACCAATCACGGCCTTAATGAATCCCACTTAGCACCGGTGGCTAGTTATCCCGGAGTGATTACTTTCCCAGTAAATTAGAGGCGCACATCTGTCACAAAGTGCTACAAATGCTTTATATTCCTGTAGATCTGCATTATAACCAGCAGTGTTCATGTTAGTCGACTGTAGTTTGGCTGAAAGGGGCCATGGTTGTGCTTTGCAGGTATTTCTGTTTTAAAGCTTAAGCTTTTTCTTCCCTCTGCTGGTTTTGCAGAGTGCCCCTTAGGTAAAAGTAAATGGAAAAATAGTTTGCATTTTTTTTAAAGATGACTTTAGACACTTAGTGGAGCGATGAGCCATTACACACAGCCCTAACGACTTTCCTCCGCCGGCTATTAGTGGATTTACAGCTTGTGGAGGGCGAGTGTCAGATTTGGAGTAAAATGATCTGGATAATTATTCTCCTTAGAACCAAAAGGTTTCATTATCTCTTTAACTCATACTATCTGTAGTATTTGTAATTATTTGATCTTTTTGCATATAAATTCTGGATCTTATAGACTTTTACTGTAAACATACGTATTCAGTTTAATATTTTTGCAGTGGGAACACTTGCTGAGTGCACTGCATGCATGGTCGAAATATTGCCTGCAACCAGCAGCAACTTCAGTCTACTAGTGTTTTCTCATTACCCATGGATATTCAAAAATAGCTGGGGAGTCCGAAATCAAACACAGCATCAACAAAACCTCCACAGCTGCAGACACCATGACAAATCCTGCAGACAACAGCAAAGTTACCAGCAGCAAAGTTTTTACAAAGACTGCAGACAAAGCACCAACAACCACCAGCTCATTCCAGATGCCTGTCGCGCCTCCACACCTTGGCCCCCAACTTCAGCAAGTGCCAAACAACCTTGTAAAGCCTGTGTGTCTAAATAAATGCCCAACTCACCTTTATAGTCGAGTAAGGCATGCTCATGGTTTAAAATCGGAGGACGGCAATGTCAGAAATGATGCTATATTTCAACCCAGTCTCCACAAAATTATGTCCACATTCAACTTGACTACATTCTCAGTTATGTTTTCAGAAAAACGTTTCTGTCGTATTACGTTTGTTTGTTTCTAATGTATCTTTTCCGTCTATTTTATTGCTTCACTGTCACTTCTTTTCAGCCAAACAATCATATATTAGATGAAATGGGACCCTGGTAACCCAGAAAAAGGAGGGAATGCTTCAAACATGCACTGAAAGGGTCGTATTTGAACCCAAACCATGACATTTTTTCTACCCTTAATCCTGTCATTGTGGTACCCAACCCTAACCAAGCTTCTAACATGTAAGAGTGTTTAACAAAGCATGATATATACAAACCATGTAATGTTTGTGCCTCAACCTAACCAAAAAGCAAGTGAAAACCTAAAGTAAACAACAACAGAAAATAAAATTTAACTCTGACACTAATGATCTTTGTCCATCATGGGATGCAAACCCTGGCATTGTGGGTAGAACTCCAGTCTCTGGTTTACGCCACCAACCACCCCTCCTACTTTCATCTTTCAAACCTTTTCCACCCTGCCACAGGTCACAGACTGCATTTATTTTAAAACAAAATTAGGTTCCCCTCAAAACGGATTTAAGGATGCAAATTAGTTGTAAAGGAACGTAATTTTGTGGAGACAATGTTGCATATTTTGCTTTGCTTGTTAAAATTTGGGGTCAATTGGCAAAGCAGATGTTTGGTTACAGCTTCATTAAGTCATACCTTTGCAATTACAACAGATGGACATAAGGTTGTGCATATTTACATGATTGTGAATCATTTCCATTATTTAGCAGCCAATAAATTACTATTATTAAGCCAGTCACACAAAAAAAATCAATATTTAAGCATGTTAAAGTACAATGACCCACCATCTGCTGCAAAATTAGAATAAGGCGTAGTGTCATCATCATTTATGATCCTGATCAATTATTCACCAAACACCATTTGATTTGATCATTGGAGTCTTTTGTATTCTGTGCAGCTGCTGACACAACAAATGCAGAATCTCTGACACCTGAGGACACTACGACAGGAATCATGACAGAAAAACTCACTTTAATAGGTATTCTTTATAATTTACCCATGCTGCTATAGTTTGTTTGGAGCTTACTTCACAACTTCAGATATAAGACTCACTGCTCATGTGATTGATTTGACTTGCAATGTGCACAGAGGTCATTTATGAACAGAAATGAATGCATGCTTAAAGGCAAATAATGTTGATACACGTCTCAATCAGCTATTAGGAACATGAAACCAACAGGTCACTGTGTTGTTTCCTTCATGCATTCTGCCATGGAAGACGCAATTAATGATCTCTGGTGGATTTTCGCTGTCTGGATTTTGGTTTACACTCCTAATGGAAACTGACACTGAAGGGAAAATGTTCCCACACTTCTCAGTCAACCGGCTCCACATTTCGATGCCACTCTCCTGCTTTTAATTGGCGAGCCAAGACGGCATCCATTGCCAATTAGGAGTCGGCGTGAACGAGGGGAGTTTAAAAAAGCTCAGGATGAATCCAGAGGACGTCCAACCTGCAGGTGATTTGCAGCGTTCTCACGGCCGCAAAACGAAAAAGAGTCTCACACATGCCAAGACGCATTAGCAGAGATTTAACCACAGTGTTCCCAGCTTCCCTCAAGGGGAGCAGATGGGAGAGCTGGTCGCCCACATTAGAAACAGCCAGATGAGAAGGACAAGTGTAAATCTCAGGATGGTTCAGAGGCACGAGCAACGTTTCGGAGGGACAAATATTGTGTCATGTGTTCGTAAATACCAGCAATAAAAACCGACGTATCCTTTGGTCCTTGGAGAGCTTTCAGACAAACCGGCTCCGATTACTGAGACAGCAAGGGCGGTGGTGTTTATCAAATGGACAAACTTGTGGATCATGGCAGTGTAGCGAGCTGTTTGGATGGGATATTAAAGTCATAATTCTTCCACTGGTGTTTCTTTGTAGCAGCCTGTCCAGTAGCATATTGGAGGTGATGGAGTTCACATCAGCCCCTCAGACTCCTGTTTCACTTACTGATCAATATGAACAAGGAAATGAGCCTGATTCTCGACAACAACATGTTCCTTTTTTCAGATGGGCTTCAAGAAATGTAAAAATGTTTACAATAAAAAGACTTAAATAAGAGGTAATAAATTGCATTTCAACATCTCAGTTCAATATCCAAGGTTCCAGATCCATTCTCATTTTTAGAGGGTGCAGCTTTATTTTATGCAGCGACATAAAGCCAAGAATCAGCTTGTAAATGTGATTTATGGCCCCATGTAGCCTTTCATCTCCAGCCGTGATGTTGTTGACAGGCAAGTGGAGAGCTGAGTCACTGCATCATGCTACAACCACATCAACAAACAGATGAGTTAAATACAACTGGCTGTTGACTGCACCTCTGCAACAAACACAAAATGTCCAATCATGGCTAAGTGAGCATGACTGAGCACTGCTGGCATGTCAAACGTCTGGTTTTTGCACATGTTAAAGCCATGGATGTGTTGAAACGGTGAGCAGAGGGCAGTGATATGAGCGGATGCAATTTTGTAGCATTGCAATGAATGCATCAAAAAGCTCTATTAAAGGGTAGCATATCCACTCTACACTGTGGGAAAGCTTTTCCTGGATGCTATTGGAGCACAATAATAATAAATTGGATTTGTTAGCACCCTTCAAAACACCCAAGGACACCAATACATCAGGCACAATAAGACAATAATTAAGCAACAAGAATAAGTTCAAAGTGGATATGAGAAGATTACACTTCAGGTATAATAGGTGTGTTATTCTATTCACCCATAGTGTTGAGAGTAAAAGTCAGGAGTCAGACAGCAGAGCAACACATGAAGGTATTAAAGCATGGGAAGGGGTGTGGGGAAGGAGAAAGTCAAAGCGATATGGGGGACCACATTATGGAAGACTTTGAAGGTCAACAGTAGACTCTTGTAATGTATCAGCTGTTGAACAGGGACCCAGTAGAGCTGAATGAGGAGAGGTGTGATATGGGCGGTGGACTTAGTGCAGGTGATCCTAGTTTTTAATGATTTGGAGCCAGTTGAGACTATTATTGGATATACGAGTGAGAATGGTGTTGCAGTAATCATTGAAAGATGTGACCAGAGCATGAATATGGTGGTGTGTGGCTTTGCAGAGATGTAAAGTGTAGTTTTAAGACCTTTTAGCCTATAGTTGTTTTGAAATTTGTCAGCTGGTGGCATTGTAGCAAGTACTGTTGGCTTTATTAGCAGCTGCAAAACATGAACTCTGTCTGCAACCATAGAAATGTTGCTGAAAGATGAATTTAGTCTCCAGGTCTAAAAAGAAAATGAAGTCAAAGCAAAAGAAATCTGCATTCTTTCTAACAGTCAGCAGGGGGCGACTCTTCTGGCTGCAAAAATAATTCTGATTGTATCGAAGTCTATGAGAAAGCAACCCTATTTCTCACTTGATTTATTAGCTCAGTAAACATTTTCCTAATGAGTTTATGGTCTAAATCACTAGTTTAAAGTCTCCTTTAATACAGTTTGGTGTTCAATTTATTATTTATAGTCCCAGTCAGAGGAAGATAGACATTAAAGCAGGGTTCGTTTAAAGGTGGTGCTACCTTGAGATTGGTTTAGACAGGCATAGTATCCTCTAGTTCTCAGGAGATTCAATCTTTGCTTGTCATGTCTGGTTTCAAAAGACCAGGATGACAATAACCAAATGCCAAATTAAAGGTTTCAGAATGATAATCCAAACCAACAGGTGACATCTGTCTTTTATACAGCTGTCTAACTTCACAAATGTTGTCATTTGCTTAAGCCTGCCTCTGTCTAACATAAAGACCCAATGTTTAAAAAAAATTGGTAAAAAAAATGGTGGTAAACATAACATTTTTACTATAAACTATGTATTTGTGGCACAAAAATAGACTGTTTCACAGGTGTATCAGTCCTTCGAGTCAAAATAAAGATAACAGATCTCTGAATCATTTGTGCCTCACTTTGCACAGAGGTGACTACATGAACTTCGGTGAAGTGTCTGCTGGGTTAATTCTTGGCACTTGTCGGCACATGTGGAGCACGATTATTCTGCCTTATTGACAAGTCATTTGGGTGAGAACAAATTGGAGTCCGAGGTTGGCATTAATGGACCAAAGTCATGGAGAGATGATGGTGGGACGGGATGGCTGAGATGAGAAACAAGGCACCTGAAGACTAATTAGATATGACATCCAAAGCCTGCTATCAATTTGTACCCTACACACACGCGCTCTGGCAGGACTGACCTCGACCAAGGGCAAGGCAGCGAGGTAAGAAAAAAAAGAAGAAAGACAAGCTTATTGAAGTGTAGAGGAGAGAAATTAATTACAGAGCTGTGATAGGAAGGCTCATCTGCTCTGCTTTTTATGGGGAAGTTAACTCTCCAAACTGGAGCAATGCATGTTCAACAAGGACTTAAGAAGAGCTGAAATGATTAGTCAGTTACTCACCAACTTTGATAACTGATTAATCGCTTTTATCAAGCAAAAAGATGGCAAAAGTCCTATGATTCTGGTTTCTCCTTTATGCAGAATTTCAGGTTTTCTCAGTTTTATGTTAGTTCAAGTCCCATTCTGATCAACAGGATGCAGTGGAACAAGTGGGTTGACAGAGGCCCCACTGCACAAGCCAGAGTACCCAAAGGATCCACTGCCAACGTCCTGGTGCCAGACTCCACAGGACACCCTGAGAGGTCCTCTTGTCCATGCCCAATGGTTCAGAGCATTTTTGACCACATAAGGGGGACCAACACAATATTAGGCAGGTGGTCATAATGTTATGTCTGGTCGGTGTATGTGAACACTTTTAAAGTGATGAATCAAAACCTTTCTTTGAGGTTTTGGTTTGTAATCTACTTTAAATTAACATATAAAGTCTGAATGTCAAAGAAGCCTTGGGTTAGATATGAATTATCAGCACGTATTTCTATCAGCAGGTTGTTACAGTTCAAGTGAATGTGATTTCTTTTCCACTTTGTAGAAATGGAAGAAGTATTCAAATCCTTTACTTAAGTAGAAGTAACAATACAGCAATGTAAAAATACTCCATTACAAGTCCTACATGGAAAATCCTATTCAAGTAAAAGTACCCAGCAGCAATATGTAGTTTAAGTATTAAGTAAAAGTCCTGGTTTGCTCTGTCTGATGTATTATTTAGATGAGACATCTTTAGATTATTAAACAGAAGCATCAGTGTGTCAGCAGCATGTTACAGTTGGAGCTGCTGCAGGTGCAAGTTCTGAATTCTGTTTCCAGGTTTTGGAGCTTTTCTCTAATCTTTGATTTTCTGTGACATATTGGGTCATTTGAACGTTTATTGAAATGAAGCCATGTGTGAATCACAATTTGGTGGAGATTTTAGCACCTCATAGATAGCTAAAATGTGAGCCTGACTGCACACTGCTTATTGGAAGGAGCCCAAAAGGCTGCAAACTACTGGTTTAATCTTTAACAATATATTATTATGTGTAAAATCTTCACCTTAAAAGCAACTATAGCTGTCAAATAAATGTAGGGGAGTGGAAAGCACATTATCTGAAATGTAGTGCAGTGGAAGTATAAAGTAGCATAAAATGAAAACACTCAAGCAAGATATAAGTACATCAAAATTGCTTAACTATAGTACATAGTAAATGTACTTTGTTATTTTTTTTACTGACATTTAGTTTGTCAGTTTAGTTTTGCATAGTCAGAATGTGTAATTGTATAAAATATAAAATATTTATAGGATTTGTTACCACTGGCTTTCTTTTAGTGTTCAGTAAAGCTTGTTAAATTCATCTCAAAGTGGTGATCTTAGCCAGACCATAACCCATCCATCCATCTCTGTAGGGTTGCGGGGGGGCTGGAGTCTATCCCAGCCGACTCAGGCGAAGGCAGGGGACACCCTGGACAGGTCGCCAGCCTATCGCAGGGCTATACATAGAGACAGACAACCAAGCACACTCACATTCACACCTATGGACAATATAGAATAATCAGTTAACCTCAGCATATTTTTGGACTGTGGGAGGAAGCCGGAGTACCCAATGAAAACCCACGCTGCACAGGGAGAACATGCAAACTCCACACAAAAAGATCCCAGGCGTCCTAACCGGGACGCAAACCGGGGATCTTCTAGCTGTGAGGCGATGGTTGCTAACAACCGAGCCACTGTGCAGCCCCAGACCATAACCCAAAAGATTTAATGCACACCAATAAAGCATTAAATAAAATCAAGATTGAGGCTCAGAAATTCAAATGAGATCAGAAAGCAGGAAAGAAAATATCAAACACTGTGAAAGGCTGAACACAGCTCTACCAGCCGACACACAGCTTGCCTCCTCCTGCCTCTTTGGCTGCAGCATCTCACCTGCACACATGACATGAGCGGCCATAGAGGCCACAGGCAGCCTTCATTATGTGGACATGACATGTGGCTTGTAAAGATAATGTGACAGTGTTCAGTCGTCCCTGAGCTCATACTCTGCAAGAATCACTCACGTCAGGCAGGAGCTGGCCGCTGCTGGTTTGCAGATTGCCTTGCTTTTCTATACCTTCATTTTTTTTCATTGTTCGTATTGATAGTCGTTTGTATTTATAAGTAGATTGTTTTGTATTAATTTTACTAAAGCCCTTCCATTAACCTTTTTATCTTTATTTTGTGATACTCGATCTCACCAAATGAGTGTAAACTGAATGACAGTCAGGATTTATCTGGTTCATTTTAATCATTATTTTAATTAAAGTGTTGCTTTAAAAATGTATGTGGCTGTAATAAAGCTGCCTGTAATTCATAACCAGCCACATCTTTCTCTTTAATTGCACACCTGCCTTTGAGCTATCTGCTCCGTTACAATATGCGTTTTAAAAACATTCATGCTCCTCAGAGGATGAACCCTTTCTATTCGGGACACTTTAGAATAAAATCATCAAATCCACGGAGGATATGACATCATTCAAGAAGTCAGCATCTTAAAACTTTCTCCATTTAATTCAAGGTACTTATTATTAGCCCTGAGAGTTTTTAAGACCTTTATCATCTAATTCACTGCAGTGCTCTCAGAATTGATCTTCTCTATATTTCTCTGTCCATATTAATAAACTTGTGCAACCATGCTTTTTCCAGCTATGCAAGATTTCAAACATGAGGCTTGTGTTTTTTGTAGAAACAGCTGAGAAATCAGTCCACCTCACAACTACACTATGTATTTATTTTTTTTATTTATCCTTTATTTAACCAGAAAGATTCAATTCATATACCAATTCTTCCAGGGATCCTACTATAACTCATCACACTCCTGCCTCAACCATGGAGCTGTAGCTCATCTGCAGATGGTTTAACATGCTGCAGGGTGCACATAACTCCAGCCTCTCTCTATTGGCCATGAGTAGAAGTTAGAATTTAATAGAAAACTTTGGATATCACTTATCAGCTCCAGAGCGCATTTTAGATTTGTTATGTCCATATATTAATGTAAAGTCTCCCTGATTGGCCAACCATCAGCTACCAATGTGCCAAGAGCTCCACTTATAAAGAAGATAAACTGAACGTTTTATGCAATCTGAAACTTTTCCCAAGAAACCTGACACCAGTGTTAGCTCCATCTACAATCTGGTGCCTGCCTCCAATCCATTAACTAGGGATCAATATTGGATCTCCTCGGCTTAATATCAGACTTGAAATGTGCCCTTTTAACCCAAATTAAAGCAGCGTGGGAGCACGACACAGGGCTCTCCTCTTCAGACGACATTTGGGATGGCATTCTCCAGAGGGTGGACTCATCTCCTGTGTGCTCGCCACTCATTAGCTCAATTTAAAACAGTCTACTGAGCCACCGTTAGTGGGAAAAGGTTGGAAATGTAACTTGAACGTCAACCTCAACTGCAAAAAGACACCTCTGTGAGCTTAGAAGAAATCATCAGAGATGTATTTAAAAACATATAAGCTCACATTTGGGGTGCTTTGCAATATCCATACTACCATACTATATAGTACGGCAGATAAAGATTTTATATGTCCCAATAAATAGTACGTCAAATGCAATATGCCAGAAATACCCACATGTCCTACTACATCTGATCCAAACCTGCATTCTTTTCCCCCAATTCAGTAAAAAGACAGATATAGTCTCAACAGCACTGTTAAAATCTCCTCTAAGATCACTGGAATAAAACAAAGAGACCAGAATTCTTTTTGCAACCAACAGATCCTTAAGAAAGCAACAAGTATTTTAGCTTCTCCTCGTCATGTCCTTACAGGCTCTCTGCTGCGATCAGGATGCCATTTTGCCTTACCTGCATGTAAAACTAACCAATACTCCAAATCATTCATTCCTTCTTCTATCCATCTTCTAAATTCTTCATAGGCAGCGATGCAACACTGAATTGTATTTACTGTTTACTATATGTATGAATGTTGTTGTCCCTACCTGACCTCATGCAGACCTTTTGTGTGGAGGTGGACATGAGCGACACACCAAAGTTTACAGAAGTCCTCACCTGAAATTCTTCCTTGTGGAAGCCATATTGTCCTCCAGGTTAAACAGAGGTCACCCCTCCAAAGCAGCTCTTTCATAGGTTCACTGA
Organism: Chromis chromis; assembly: GCA_900302755.1. Lineage (NCBI taxonomy): Eukaryota > Metazoa > Chordata > Actinopteri > Pomacentridae > Chromis > Chromis chromis. Next base: position 19,573 of record OMNN01027443.1, read on the forward strand.
GGAGGTGGGCTCTCATATATGATTGGATTATAGACGTGTCCTGATTGGCCAGTTTAAACTGGAAAGGCAAGCCCCTTCTTTATGTACTGGGATAGAAGCTGGGTTTTTTCAGAACTGCTGACTGTTGAATGCAATTTGTGGAAGTTTTCTTCTAAGTTTTATTTTCTCTTGTTATTTTTCTTCCTTTTGGAGATGTGCTGTTTGTTTAAAAAACAGCTCCCAATATTCAAGCAAATTTTTTTTGCCAGCATGTTGTTTGTCCTCCTCATGCTTCATAAGGCCTCCACACCCCTCAATGCAACAGTATGCAAATGTGTATGCATATGCATATGCATATGTGAGCATATGTTTGGGTATGTATACTTATACTGTAACCTACAACAAGCTGCTTCAAATTAATTGCCCCAAGTGGGATTAATAAAGTTGTTTGAATTGAATCCTATATCACATACATCGGGTGTCTCGTGCAAGTGTACAAGTAAACAACGTAAACTAGCCTGAGCATACGACAGATTGTGTCTCATTTTAAACTAC